>CM036997.1:702446780-702659280 GCA_020854095.1 Dasyurus viverrinus
CTTTCTTTCTCTATCTATCTATCTATCTATCTATTTATTTATCAATCCAAAACTTTACCCAACTATGAATATTTGTTAGGAAAGTTTGGTTTTGTTTTTCGGTGGGTAAAGGGGTGCTAAAAAGGAGCTCAAATAAAGTTTTGTTAATTTTTAAAATTAAATTTAAAATTTGAAAAAGGAATAATGCTAGGGCTTCATGGCCGAAAGGAACCTTTACCCCTATTAAAAGTTGCTCACATTACAAGACCTTGCTTTCTCTCAAAGGAACTGGGCCAGTTTTATCCTTTCCAGTCAAAGTGAGACAAAACAAAAGAAAAAGTTGAATATATTTTCCCCATAATTCTACAGTCCCCTAAGCACATGCCAAAAAAAAAAAAAAAAAAAGGAAAAGGAACTATAGACTTAAGACCAAATGGGAACAATAGGAGGGTATGAGGAGAAGGAGGACAGTGGATGGGGAAGCCAAGGGGTTTCTGGGCTAAGCTGGAGTCCGGATGATCTGGTACTGCCGAACGGAGGGCTGAGAGATCAGTCACCCCTTTAGATCTGTATACAAGAGACACACTCACATGATTCTATACCAGTTTCCTCCACCAGCCTCATATCACAGGTCAGTCACAGTCTCTATGGGGAAGGACAGAGGATTGACACTCACTTACAAAGAACATTTAACTGTTATGTTGCTAAAGGACCTACTCTCATCCCTGTTCTTTACTAAACCTGTTCCATGTTAATGTCTTGGAAACCTGCCACTTGCAAGGGGGAAAGGAATAAAACTAAGGAAGAGATAGAAAAGCATAAAATTCCAACATCCCCCACTTATTTTGATCGATATGTGAAGGGTGGGTTAGAGAAGGGGAGAGGCTGAGTGATGGAAGAAAGAGAATCTTAGCATCCCAAACTCCATAAGCCCTTGAGCTTGATTCAAAGTAGAAAGTCCATTTTCTCTCCTATCAAGGTTCCGTTACCAGGAAACTGATTATATACGGGAGGCTCCAAGATCAAAGATGCTAGGTTTGTTGATAGGAGGAGGACCAATTTCCACACATCTCAGTAGACAACCAACACTGGTCCATCTGATTTAGGCTATGTCCCTGGTGACCTCATACAATCCGCTTCTTTCCTGCTATTTTGTTTAATGTCTCATCACACAAATAAATGGTAGGGGTAAAGGTCAAGTCACGGGGACTATGGATTTGGGTCAAGAAGATGCCCTTTTACGTACCTAGCTAATATCCACGGGTCTATTGTTTGGCTCATCAAACATATTCTATTCATCATGGTGCTGGGGAGGTGGAAGCTGGGAAAGTGACAGACAAATCTGTACTGAGGAGAAATCATGGCCATGCTCTTGCCCCTAAGGTATAACTGTCCTTCTGTCAATATCAATGATTCATTATTAAGTATCTACTATTTGCCGGGCATTGTACGGCATCAAATCCAATGAGAACATGGGGGAACATGGGATGGCTTAGTTGACTGAAGGATAGGATTGAGGTCAAGGGATTGGAGGCATTGGAGCCATTCCTCAGAAGGGTAAATTGTTCACTCTGGGGTCATTCTGCCCGTATGTTATTCTGCCATTTCAATATAGATAAATGGGTCTTTCAGCCATGACACCATTGATTGTAGATGGAATAGAAGATACAGCCCTGGCCAGGAACCAGGAAGAGCTGGATTTATATCTTTGCTCATCCATTCACTAAGGAAAACGATTTGAGTTCCAGCTCTCAATTTCTTTCTCTGTAAAATGACTCGATGGCTTTTTAGGATTTATTAGCCTTATATTTATGTATGTTCTTGTCTACCTCGTTAGAGTATATGTCTATTGGGAGTGGGGTTTGCTTCATTCTCTATAATTAAATCTGCAATGTTTGGCACATGTCCAGCGCATAGTAGGCACTTAATAAATACTAGTTGATTGGTTGAGTCTAGCTCTAAATCTATGTATGATCCTATAAATTAGTTCGGGAGACCAGGATGAAACTGGACCTGGAACACTAGAATGATCAAGAAATGAGCCTGTCTGTTGGCCACCAAGAACCACTTGAGTAAGGGACTCCAGAAGGCCACAGAAAGAGGACAAAAGTCAACAAACATTTATTAAGCAACGACTATGGACTATGTGCTAAGTCACTAAGCACTAGACGCAGGGGTCCTCAAACTACAGCCCACGGGCCAGATGCTGCAGCTGAGGACGATTATCCCCCTCTCCCAGGGTTATGAAGTTTCTTTATTTAAAGGCCCCACAAAACAAAATTTTTGTTTTTATTATAATCTGGTCCTCCAACAGTCTGAGGGACAGGGAACCGGCCCCCATTTTAAAAGTTTGAGGACTCCTGCACTAGAGGGTCCACTGAGAGGGTCCCTCTTTGGGCCTCAGTTTCCTTATCTGTAAAATAAGAAAGTTGGCCTAGGTGCCTCCAATGTCCCTTCTAGCTCCCCATCTCTAACTCTCAGCATCCTACGTTGGGAGATAACTCTGCAGGAGAGAACTGTCTGCAATTGTCCACCAGGTGTCAGTCCTGGAGTAGGACCAGTTAGCCAGAGCCAGGCAGGAAAACCAGCCAATGAGAAAGGGAGCTATTCTAAGGGATGGGAAGGAACAAGATGAGGGGGACAGAAGGAAGACACCAGAAACTCGGCTGAGCAAGAGCTGTTGTCCCAAGGGAAGCTGAGGATTCTGGAGCCAGTGATGCTCAGGACTGGCAGGATCCTTAGAACATAGAAAGTCCCAGGAGGCTGGATCTTTGTTGTGTCCAAAGTGCCTGATCCCCGAGTAGATACGTGGGGCTGGCAAGTACTCTGGCACATGCCCTGTTCTGCCTCGCTCCCCACAGAACATCGAATGTCACAGCTGTGAGCTCCCGCTGCCCTCCCTTCACCCAGAATTCTCCATTCTCTTGTCCCAGAACCCCTCTCTTCCTTCTCCCATTAAAAGTTACCTAGGCAAACCGTTCCGCCAGGATGAACTTCAATGTGTGACAGAGGAAACGACTTTACTTCTATCCCTTGTAAAATGGTTGCTTTCTGTTTAAAGAGGCAAGTCCTGGATGATTCAAGATTTGTGACTCTGGGGTCTTGGCAGGAGTCACTGGCTCGAAGACACTAATCTCTGCTGTGTGATAAAAAGGGATAAGAAGCCATTCAACTCAGATTAGGAATGACACTTGTGAGGAAGGAGGGAAACATCCCTTTCTGATTGGGGATGGAGGCAAGACAATCAAGAAAAGGACAATCCCAGGAGCCCTCTGTTCCAAAGAGGAAGAAAGCCCTCTGAAAAGATGGGAGCGTATGGGCTCTGGGGACTCCTTTCTCTAACAGCCTGGGGTGAGGGATGGGGGGAAAGGCAGAGGGGCAGGTAGAATGATAAGGTCCTGGCTATAGAAATGGAAGGATGGTCTAGTAAAATCATAATCGTATGCAAAGCAAAATGGGACTTCAGAGAACATTTAGTTTAGCCCTCTCGTTTATGTATTTGTTTATTCATTCATTCATTCATTCATTTGTTTATTATTCTGAGATTAAATACCACACAGAATGGGCAGATCCCCATGTGCGGTCTAACATAAGGAGAGGCTTGTACATGGAATTGCCAGACTTCCTGTGGCAGCCTCCCTGATCTTCTCAACGTTGCAAATGTTCCCAGTGGCAGTTCTTACATTTGTTTACATTTCTGCCTAACTCCTCCGTCCAGCCGCCAGCCTGACGTTTCTAAAAGTTCCATTTGTCTGTGTCATTCCCCTTCTCACGAAACTTCGATGGCTCCCGATTGTCTCTGGGATAATATGTTTTTCCGTCTGGTCTGATTCTTCTTTACCCTTTTTGGGGCTTTCTTTTCTTTTCTTTTTGAGGCAATTGGGGTTAATTGACAGCTAGGAAGTATCAAGTGTCTGAGGTCACATTTGAACTCAGGTCTTTCTGACTCCAGGGTTGGTGCTCTATCCACCTAACTGTCCCCATTTGAGGGTTTCTTGACAGCCATTTCTCTGTCCAGATCATTTTACAGATGAGGAAACCGAGGCACACAAAATGAAGTGACTTGCCCAAAGTCATATAGCTAGTAAGTGTCTGAGGCCAGATTTGAATTCAGGAAGATTCATCTTCCTGGCCCATCAGCTCTTCGATGTTGTATTTAAAGCCCTTCCCATTATAGCTCTGCTCAGCCTTTCCCTGATTACTTATCCCTCCTCCTGCCCATTCATTCTGGTCAAACTGACCTGGGAGCTATTCCCCAAACACAGCATTTGATCTTTGCCCTCAGTGACTTTGCACAAGCCGTTGCCCACACCAGGAACGCCCTCCCTCCTCACTCTGCCTCTGGAAACCCCTGCGTGCCATCTCCACACAAGGCCTGAATTTATTTTGTGCATTTGAATCTGCATAATATATATGACAAGGAGCATGGCCCATGGGAGAGAAAGCAGACCTGAGTTCCAGTTCCGATTCTGCCGCAAGCTGGCTATGTGACCCTGCACGAGTCACCTGATCTCTCGGGGTCCAGGCAATACACTAAGATTCAGTGCTTAGAGCTGGTGTTGCCCCATGCGGGTAGAGGCTGTTCTCACCAGGGGCTCCGAAGGCCAACCAAAGCATCGCTCCAGCCAAAATTTAAAAATAAATGTGTTCCTAGTGTTCCCCCTCTTGCCCGCACAGAACATCAGTCAGCTCTTCAAAAGTGGAGAAGGAAGGGAAATCCTCACTTTAAAAAAAATTCTAGTGCCTTGCAACAATTCCTGCAATATAATAGATGTTTAATGACAGTTGTTGAATGAATAAGTGAGTGAATGGATGAATTTTTAAAATAAAGAAATGTTTTCTTTTTTTAGTAGATGTTTAATAAATGTTTGTTGAATGAATGAGCTTTTTTTTTCCCCTGAGGCAATTGGGGGTAAATGACTTGCCCAGGGTCACACAGCTAGGAAGTGTTAAGTATCTGAGACTAGATTTGAACTCAGATCCTCTGATTCCAGGGCTGGTGCTCTATCCACTGCCCCACCTAGCTGCCCCAATGAATGAGCTTTTTAAAATTTCATAAATGTTTCTATTTTTTCCTCAGTTACATTTTAAACAATTTTTTACATTTGTTTTTAAAACTTTGAGTTCCAAATTCTCTCTCTTATCCCTACTAAGAAAGTCCATGTGAAATTGTGCAAAACATTTCCATAAGTCAGGTTATAAAAGAAAATATAGATCTCCCCTATAAGAATCTCAATAAAAAAAAGTTTTAAGCAAAAGAGGGGAGTGGAGAGGAAGGAGGGGGGAGAGAGAGACAGACAGACAGACAGAGACAGAGAGAGAAAGAGACAGAGAGACAGAGACAGAGACAGACAGACAGAGAGAGATGGAGAGACAGAGAGAAACAGAGACAGAGACAGAGACAGAGAATATGCTTCAACCTGTATTCAGACACAATCAGTTCTTTGGGTATGGATAAGATTTTTCATCATAAATCCTTCAGGATAGTCAGGATCATTGTATTGCTAAGAACAGCAAAGTCATCACAGCTGATCATCCGGCCACGTTGCTATTACTTTGCATACAGTCCATTTCACTTTGCTTGAATACACGGACTTTCCAGTTTTTCTGAGAGCATCCTGCTCATCATTTCCCATAGAACAATGATATTTCATCACAATCACAGCCCCCGATGTATTCAGCCATTCTCCAATGGACAGACCTTTCCTCAGTTTCCAATTTTTGACTTGAAAAGAGAGCTGGCATCAATATTTTTGTACATATAGAACCTTTTCCTTTTTTTAATCTCTTTTGGGTGAATGAGTTTTTAAAATAAAGACTTATGGTTACTTTTTCTTATAGTCGATTCTTAATCAATACTTGTTGAATGAATAAGTGACTGAATTTTTTAAATAAAGAATTCTGGTTTCTTTTATAGTGGGTTTTAATAAATGCTTGTTGAATGAACGAATGAGCTTCTAAAATAAAGAATTCGGGTTGTTTTTTCTTATGCATAATTGAGAAAATGTACTTCTGGCACATCAACAGTCAGCAGTCAGGAGAATGGGCCCTCAGGGCAGAGGTTTCTCCAGGATGGGAGGAGGGGGAGAAGATGAGAAATCGCAAGACCAAGTTTCCTGCTTATGGTTTAAATTGGGCAGTGGAAAGAGGCCTGGATGCGGGGCCTCTGCCGGTGCCTCTGGGACCTTGGACAAGAGAGTTCCCCAGGAAAAGTCTCAGCTCCTCCCCTCCAGAAGGACCAGGTGATCTCCACGTCCAGCTCAGAAGTTATTGAGGCAATGACCTGCTTTCCTTCCACCCAAGCATCCTCCCTTCCCAGCTCTCTCTCCATAAGTCGCCATAAGTTGGGGAATCTCGAGTCCCCACCGGCAAGTGGAAGGGAGCTGCGGCCACCACAGGAAGATCCCTCCGCTAATAAATGGTAATGGTGGGACCTGAACTCAAGTCCATTGACTTGAAAATCAAAGTTCTTTCTAATCTACCTCTCTTCTACTCTAAAAATACTAAAGACCACGTGTGTGCATGGATGCCATGTCTACCAGCCAGAATCTACGATCGCCCTTCGGCTCTTTTGCTCGTGGGAGGATATATTTTTGGCACAGCTCTTAGGAAGGGGCAGAGGGAAGAGAGATTCTGCCAGGATTCAGAGGGGGTACCTTCCCCTCTAAAAAAATAGCTGCAGAAGAGTCACACGTGGCAGCCACGGACTGTGGGCCCCTCCTCCCCACCACAGGAATCTCTGCTCCCCAGATCCAGCCAAAGACATAATCAGATGCTTCTGCCTCCTCGGCGCCCGCCTGTGGCCTGGCTCGCCCAGCCCAGTGGGGAAAGGAGGGGCCCCTCTGGGGGAGGCTGGATGGGGGACCAAGAGGACCTTCTCCACTATAGCAGAGCAGTGGGACTAAGGGAACAGGGGGACACCGGTGCCCCATCCTCTAGGCTTCCCGGGGCCAGTCCAAGAGGTCAGGTCATTCGGTGGGGAGGGCAGTGTTTGTGGACCTAGATGGTCTGGGTTCAAATCCTGACTGCTGTTAACTAGCTGTGACTCTGGGCAAGTCATGGGACTTCCCTGGCCAGAAGTTTCTTCTTTGGTAAAAGGAGAAAGTTCATTCTCAAGATCATGGATTTAGATGGTAGAGGATCTCCCAAGTCTGATGTTCTGACTCTGGACTTTCAATCTCTCTTCTCTGACAGTCTGTGTTCTAAGGGTCCATCTCTAACTCAGCACTTACATCTTAAGGTGCCTTATGAGCATTCTATGTCCTAAGGCCCCTCCCAGACCCAATACCCCCTGTTCTGAGCTCTCTCCCAGTTTCCAAGTGCTTAGGCCCCTCCCAGCCCTGATATCCCCTGTTCTAAGGCCCCTCCCAGCTCTGACATCCCCTGTTCTAAGATCTCTCCCAGCTCTGACATCCCCTGTTCTAAGCTCCCTCCCAGCCCTGACATCCCCTGTTCTAAGCTCCCTCCCAGTTCTGACATCCCCTGTTCTAAGGCCCCTCCTAGCTCTGTATTCTATAAATTAAGATATAGATCAATGAATTGTTGAATCTCACTGTTCAGAAAGGAGAATACATAGCTGACAGGATGCCAGGGGCAACCCCCTTTAGAGTACCAGGTGCTCCCATCAGTTTCAGAGATCACAGGCCCATTTGATCTAGAGCAGAGCGAGGCCTGAGGAGCCATCTGCTCCGACACTCATTTTAGGGAGGAGAAAAGGGAGGCTGAGGGAGATAAAGGGATTTGCTGGAGCTTCCATAGAGTATAAACACCAGAGGCCATATTTGAACCTTCATTCCCTGTCTCCATCAGCCAAAACACTCATTGCTGCCTTCCTGGTCTACTCTGGCTCACCAAGAAATGCCTAAAAACTCTGTTCTACTTTCACTTGCAGATTTTCTTTCCCTGCCTCGTTGATGTTGTCTCTAGGGATTCAGGGGCTGAGCTCCTCCTTCCCAAGGAAGAGCTCCCATGATGCCCCAGGACAGATGGGACATTTGGTCCCTAGCATCAACCTGGCTCTTCACAGGCTGCCGTTTATTTATCAAGTACAGGCAACCTTAAACCAAGGACTGCATCTAGAAGCCACATCAATGGAGGCAGTCCTTATGCTGGTGAAATCTCAAGTGTTTGAAATAGTGAAGTATTATTGTTATTGTCATCATTATTATTGCTATTATTATTATCAAGAAGAGAAAAAAAGTTTCCTGAGAGCTGCAGTGATTTTGTTTGTGCAGAACCTGGTAGATCATGGAGTCACAAAATTAGAGAATTGGACGGGACCTCAGCAGCCATCCAATCTAACCCAAAAGCCCAAGGAATCCTTGCTCTGACTTGCCTGAGCCTCTGTTTAAAGACCTCTGCTGATGGGCACTACCTCCGGAAGCAGCCCATTTCACTTGAGGATACTTCTTTCCTTTTAAAAAGCTAATTAATTAATTAATCCATTTATTTATTTGTTTGCTTGTTTCCTTGTTTGCTTGTTTGTTTTTATAAAGCTTTTTATTTTCAAAACATATGCACGGATAATTTCACAATATTGACCCTTGCAGAGCCTTGTGTTCCACATTTTCCCTTCCTTCCCCTCACCCCCTTCCCTAGATGGCAAGTAATCCAATACATGTTAAATATGTTAAAGTATATGTTAAATCCAATATGTATAGAATATTTATAGAATTCTCTTGCTGCACAAGACAAATCAGATTAAAATAAAAAGAAAGTAAATGAGTAAGAAAACAAAATGCAAGCGAACAACGACAAAAAGAGTGAGAATGCTATGTTGTGGACCATACTCACAAGATCATTGGAACTGGCATCAGTCCTCTCATTGTTGGAGTCATGTCCATCAGAATTGATCATTGTATGATGACCTCCTGGTTTTGCTCATTTCACTCAGCATCAGTTCATGTAAGTCTCTCCCGGCCTCTCTAAAATCATCTCGAAGATAACCTAAATCTCCTTCTCTGTTCCTTCTCCCCATTGCCCCTGGCTCTGCCCTCTGGGGACAAGTTGAAAAAAATCTCCTCTGTCCTCCACAAGAGTCCTTCCTATAAGGGATCTGCCATTACAGGGCGCTTCTCCCTTCCTTGCTAAGTGTACAAACTCAATGGATTCTCTCTCTCCTCACTTTTATATACGTGGTAACCTCTCAGTAAAGTGTAAGCTCCCTGAGGGCAGGGCTGCTTGTCCCAGATCTCTGTATCCCCAATAACTCACCAAGAACTCCTTCCTGCACAATGATGGGGAAGGAGTTTTCTCCCATCTCTTCTCTGGACCGAATTTGGCCCGTCGCTCTTGCCAGTCATGCTGTAGATTGTTTCCCGGCTCTGCTGACTTTGCTCTGCATCAGTTCATGGAGCTTTTCTAGCGCTTCTCTACTCCTCACATTCACCATTCCTCACAACCTGTAAGACTGTTGTGTTCCTGTGATATTTTGTTTAGCTATTCCCCAATCGACGGGTAACCTATCTTGTTCTGGACGTGTAATTTCATGGCTGTGGAGAACTCCATCAGCCCCTGTTCCACTATCAGTCTCTGAGGGTTTCTGGAAGGTCTGTCACTTGCTCAAGGTCACACAGCTAGGACTGTCAGAGGTAGGTCTTGGACTCACCTGTTTTTGGTTCTGAAACCTGGTCTCTATTCATGACACCATTCCACATCTCATAGTCAATTTTTATTATTATTATTATAGCTTTTTATTGACAGAACAGATGCGTGGGTAATTTTTCAACATTGACCCTTGCACTCATTTCTGTTCCAACTTTTCCCCTCCTTTCCCCCACCCCCTCCCCAGATGGCAGGCAGTCCCATACATGTTAAACAATCTCATAGTCAGTTAATTGTATCAATTAATAACACCGGTCTCCATAACAACTCACTTTTCCTTAGCACCTGACAAAGATTAGCTCATGGAAGCCTCCCAAACTCTCAATTAGGTGGGCCCAGCAAAGCCTGTTCTCTCCTCAGAGTCGGTGATTTGCCCATGGTCCCTCAGGCCGGGACCAGTCCAGGGCCCCGCACCTCCCCAGAACGGGGCTATGTGGTTAGAAGTTTTGGCAGCCCCGGGCCAAGCCAGCTGGAGAACAGGAGCTTGTGGGTGGAGGGATGTCCAGCTGCTGACAAGCTGGGCCCCGATGCCAAGCCAAGCACTTGGAGTGTCCTGGGCCAAGCAGGGTGGGAACCCATGACTCTGGAGCCTGTTCAAAAGGCTGCTCTCAGGTAAACATGCAGGTAAACATGGCTTCCTCCCAGTCCCCTCCAACCACCACTGGCAGCCTGGCCACCCTCTCTGCTCCCAGAAGGAGGCTGCCCTTTTCCTCCCCCCTTCTTCCCCAGCACATCTGTGCTGAGAGCCCCCACAGCTTACTCAGACATGGCTGGGAGCAGTGAGCCCGGGTCTGGGTCCGTTCCCACAGCTTTGCTTTCCCACATCCACAATCCCAGCTCCCGCCAAGTTCCGGCCTCCTGGCTCTGTGGGGCTTGGCAGTGGGCTGAGGGGACGGGACAGGCGGGGTCTCGTACCAGCTCAGTAGAACTGGTAGAAATCTGTCCCCTGCACCCAGGGAAATTTCTCCACCCACAAGTACTTTTAACTGCCTGCTACCTAGTAGGAGGCTCTCAGGACCAAAAGACAAATCAGAATCAGCGAACCTGAGGTTTTGACCTGTGGGATCCCAGGCTGGAGGTCTAGGATCATCCCTGAAGCAGGGGCTCTCCTCTGAGAACTGATTTGGGGAAGACACCATATATACACAGAAGAATATTCAAAAGAAACGCAGTTATTTTGGTAGCTGGAGATAGATCTGGAAAAGTCTCACGTAGACGTCACTTGGGAAGAGCTCTGAAAGAAGCTAAGAAGTGGAGGTGACGATGGAGTCCATTCCCGTACACAGGGAGGGGTGTACAGCCTCTGCAAAGGCACGGAGGTCGGAGATGAAGCTCTGTGTGGGAGAGAGATGGCAAGAAAGTTGATAGAATCAGTGATAGGAGAAGAGAGGAATCCCCTAAGGGCCCATAAGTGGGCGGGGTCTGTCTTAGTTTAAGGAATTATCCTTTCTTTCCCATCCATACAGAAGCTCATGAAAATAAATAAACACGAGTCCCAGAACCCTTTTGCCAGCATCCATACCCATTGACTTACTGTGATTTGGCAGACCCAGAGCAGGAATGGAGCCCGGCCAGGGGCTTGGACCATAGATATAGAGATAGAAAGAAAAATGCACATGAGGGGTCACTGAGTCTAAGCCACCCATTTTGTAGCAGGGGAAACTGAGGCAGAATCACCCAGGCATCTGAAAAGGGATTCAGACCCAGTTCTTTCCACACCCATGTCTAAGGCTTCACCCTGGGTCCCTTGCCATTCTTCGCTTCACTCCATCCTTATTGGCTACCAAATCCCATGACCTTTCCCTTTTCCCTAGGTCCTAGGATGACAGCTCTCCCTGCGTCTCTTTACCCCTATCCTCAGTTGTTCTAATTCCCCTTTAAGCAATCAGTACTTTGGGAAGGGACTTTAGGCCCTAAAGAAGGAAGGAGAGGATCCAAATTGGAATCCCAGTGATTAAGGATACGAATTCTGCCAACCAAGGATTGAAGATGGAGCAAATTCATCCTGGGCAGGCCAGTACTGGAGCAGGGCTGTCAGTGGGAGGACGCTTGGCGTGAGTCAAACTCGTGTCTCCTCAGAGCTTTGGGCTTCGGTGGAGATGGCACGAACTCTCCTGTGCTGACACGTTGGCAAGGTTTTAGGTCAGAGCTAGCAAGGCTCTCCTGACTCAGTTGCAGCTGTGTTTGAGTGCGAAGTAACAACTGGGACTTCATTCCATATTCCATTCCAAGTCAGTGGTTGGGGTTTTTCCAAATGACTTGGGATTCTAAGGATCAGAGATTTCAGACGGGGAGGGACCTTCGAGGATATGCTAGATAGAAGCAACCCCAGAGTCCAACCCCCTGCTTCTATAAAGGCCCCCAAAGGGAAATTTGTGCAAGGTCATACAGGACATAATCATCAGGGTTGAGATTTGAACTTGGGTCATAGCCCATTGCCTCTACTACCTCCTCATTTTAGAGATAAAGAAAGTCTTTAAGGAAAACCTCAACTTTATTCCCATGTTACCTTGCAGACCTTTAAAGACCTTGGGCTTGCATTGCCTAGCTCCAGTCCTGGAGTCCAGTCCAGCCCAAGAGGGGAAATGAAGCAAATAGGGTTAAGTGACTCCTCTGGGATCACACAGTCAATAAATGTCTGAGGCCAGAATTAAACTGAGGAAGATCAGTTATCTCTGACTTTAGACCCAGCACTCTATCCACTGCATTACCTGGATTCTCTAAGTTCTTACGTAGGTTTCCCCAAATGTGGGTAACAAGGTTGCTAGCTCCTGAACAGGCACTCAAGGTTCTATATGCATTTCAGATATAGGACAGCCTCTGTTTCAGCCCCATAGAAGAGTGGGGGGCAAAAGAGTATGGGGGCAAAACTCCTTTTAGACCTCAAATGGAAACCTATCTGTGAAGGGGTCAAGAATTTGACTGAGTCAGTAGCAGAGATGGTGATTTTTGTCCCTGAGGTTGATCTCGTCTTTCTGGCGTTTGCTTGAATCTATGTGTTTTTCTGTACCCATTCATCTGCTTAAAAGAATGGAAGAAATATAAGTTTTTTTTTAACTGGGGAACCCCATACACGCAGAGCTATTTGGTAATCACTGGGCAAACAATCATTACACTCTATCTTTTGATTATAAAAATTTGTGAAGTCCATGGAGTGCATAATGAGGTCTCTGACTCAAGGGCTTAAGACCTTGCCCTAGGAAATGAAATCCAAAGAAAAGACTAATTCTAGGGCTCCTTGCAGGCTGGGATAACACTGCCCTTTGTTCTAAGGAGCTTGGTTCCTGGGTCTGAGACTTTCCTGCTAGAGAGTTAAAATACTCAGAAGGGGCTCTGAGGGAATGAGACAGGAGAGGCCTTCTGCAGTTATGGGGGCAAAGTTCTTTCTGCCTTTTCTTAAAGAGCTAGAAATCTATGCATTGACTTTCAGATAAACACCCTAGCTGAGGATTTTGAGTGTTAGAACTTCCGCCAAATAGCATCAGTAGAGATTGTGTATCCACAGAACTTCATGTCTGGCAGAGACAAGGGATCAAGCAAGGAGTGATAAAAGCAAACAATATCAACGTTGTTGGAGACTCCATGTGTGTATGCCTTAGCTGCACGTTTTATCTATGTATATGCATTCGTGTGTGGGTTCTTTCCATTAATTCATGAGCGTGCCCCAAGTTTGTGGCTTAATGTTTTGTTTTTATTAAAAGTTACTACACTGGTGGGGGCTCATAGGCTCCGGGACTTTTTTTAGACATGTGGTTCACAAATACTTTGATCTTGGTGTAGTCATCCACTGGAAGACCCAACTCTGTGTAAGTGAAAGGTGCCCCCAGATATTATAATGCAAAAAATATAAGGGATACTCACGGGGGACTTGACATAGCAATACATGAGGCCCCACCCAGAAAACTCCCCATGGAAAATTAATTGTGGCTGTTGAAGAAACATTCCTTTCTTATCAAATCAATCCTATCTGGGCAGGTCCTGCAGAGAAGCAAAATCCAGATCTCCACCTCCACCCAGCTCCATTCTGTGCCACAGCTCTAGTCCTCCAGACAATGGGTCTCCATCAGGGGCCTTTTCCTTCTCCAAGAAGTTTGCTGCTAAGCAAATCTCCCTGGTGGGAGGCTGGCACCCAAGACTGGAACTTCGAAAATCTCATACTTGGGATTCCCCATGAGAATGGGAACATTCTCTCTCAGTCTCTTTCTGCTGCCAGAAATGTGTGGGAGTTCATGTAGTTTTTGCCATGGGCTTGCCACCCTTGGGTGAGAAAAACCTGCTCCCTTCTTCACTCTACTGTATGGTACTCTGGGCTTGAAATTTAAGAGGGGGAAAAGAGAGAAAGAAAAGCTCAACCAGCTTGATGATGGGTGGATGGCTCGTCCAAAAGGAGTAGCTCCCCTTGACTCTGAGTGGTCGGTCACTTTAGATGCAGTTGCTGTCATAGGACCCAACTAGATAAGTTCACTGTTCTCTCTGCAAAGTATCAAGGTATCTGCCTATTATTAGGAAGGCTCCCTTTAGATGCCTCCAGAAGGGAGTCTATTGACAATCAGGTTGATAGAAAAACTCATAAAATGGATCAGAGGCTCCCCTGATCACCCAATCAGATACTAGGAATGAGTCCTCAAGCATGGGCAAGAATCAATAAGTATTAATCTTAGTATGTACTAGTCCCTGTGCTAATTATTCTGGCTATAAATACAAGCAAAAAAAAAAAAAAAAGTCCTGCCCTCAAGAAGCTTACTTCTTTTTTTCCTGAGGCAATTAGGGTTAAGTAACTTGCCCAGGATCACACAGCTAGAAAGTGTTAAATGTCTGAGATCAGATTTGAACCCAGGTCCTCTTAACTTCAGGGTTGATGCTCTATCCACTGCACCACCTAGCTGCCCTAAGTTCACATTCTAATGAAAGAAGAATTTTTTTGAACATTTTTTAAGTGATAGAAAAAAAAATAGCTGTCCTATATTTGATTCTCTATTCTGTCCATTGGGTACCTTTTTTTAGAATGGCCCCTGCTCCCTAGCAGAAGAGTCATTAGATACAAGTTATATCCAAATTTTAAGAGAGTTTTCCCATCAACCTAGAGTGGAGGCAAAACGAGCCTGACAGTATAAGAAAAGCCTAATCTCCCAGAGCTCTCTTTGCAATCAGACTCTCTCAGGAGTGAACTGGGTCCGTCTGAGCCCAGCACCAGATCTCCTTGTTTTGAGGGGCTCCAGATAACAGGAAGAATGATGTGGGCTGAATCCTAGTCCAATGTCTGCCACTAATCAGCAGTGGAAGCTTGACCCAGTTACTCCTTCTTGGAGTCTCAGTTTTCTCTTCTATAAAAGGGAGATAGACTAGATTCTGCCTGAGGTCCCCTATGACTCTGACTTTTGTGCGCCAGCAGTTTCTAGTCATAAAGAGTGGTAATGGGCTCCTGGCTTGGATCTGTGCACAGACAACAAAGGCCCTACCACTCAAGGTCTCCAAGGGGCCTGTTCTCTCCTCAGACCTTCTCTTCCCCTTTCTCCTGCTCCCACTCTGAGAAACAAACAGAAAGACAGAGATAGAGACAGTGTGTGTGTGTGTGTGTGTGTGTGTGTGTGTGTGCGTGTGTGTTCTGCACCACTCTGGGCCTAGATGAAGTGACAGCTCACTGAGGCTGTGAACCCTCTCCCAACGACCCCCTGCCCCACTCCTGCTTCCTTCCTGCAGCCTCCTCCCCCACCCTGCCAAGGAGGAAAACATCCATCATGGGCTGTGTCAAGGTGGAGCTCAGGCACAGGAGTTTGGGGCCAAGAACAGGTGCTGCACCCCCCAAGGAGGAGAACACAGATAACCCAGGCTGTCAATCAAGGTGCATCCTGGAGCACCTGCCCCATCCATCTTCCCCTGGAAGGAGCTGGGCTGTTGCTCCAGATGTGGCCAGCAGGAGGTATGGGCAGCCCAACCCTTCCCCAAGTGCAGCAGGGCCGGATGTTGGACAGGAGGTGTAAATATTCTAGGAGTTAACAGAGCAGCACTAGCAACGTGGTACAAAGGAAACTTTGGCGTTCTGCTGCTTCTGTTACTTATTATCTGGGTGACTCTGAGTCACTTCTCTTGGAGCCCATTCCATTTTACAGATGGGAAGATGTGGGGCAATAATGCCCACCATTAGGGCCTTCCCCCAGAGTTATTTTGAGGTTCAATCAGGCTAATGTGTGTAGAGAGCATCTGTTATCATGTCCTGGTTGAGGCAGCTCTGGGGAGTGGATAGAGCTCCAAGCTTGGAAGCAGGAAGACCAAAATTCAAATTCAGCCTCAGACCTTTCCTAACTATGTGATCCTGATCAAGTCATTTATCCTCAGTTTCCTCATCTGTAAACGGATGGAATCGGATGGACCGGCTTCTGAACTCCTGTCAGCTCTGGGGCTATAGGATAGATAGAGATTAGCCTAGCGCCACTCCCTCCTTTTGCAGATGAATATGTGGAAAGAGCTTTGCCAACTAAAGTTCGGCTCAGGGAAGGAAAAACCCAAAATCACCAAGTTCAGAAGACTGGATCCTACATCAACTCTGTTCCTTGCTCCCTAGGTGACCTTGGACAAGTAACTTCATTTACCCAGGGCAAAGATTGTCCCAGACTCAGCCAGCTGCTGCCACCAAGGCAATGAGCCCTCCTCTCTTTGTTCGAGTTGTTCCAGTGTCTAAGCAGAGAGGCTGTACCCCGACCTCATTTGCACCTTTTTAGTATATTAGTTTGAATGTCAGCTCTGACACTGAGTAGGTGGAGAAAAAGCGAGCAAAAGACGTTAGCTCTCTGATCCTCAGCTTTCTTGACTTTAAAATGGAGAAAAGGGTGAAAAAAACACTTTGGAAGCCTTCCAATTATAGAAAAGTAATAACCATAGTTAATAATAGCTAGTCTTTATATAGTGATTTGTGGTTTGCAAAGTTCTTTCCATATATTATCTCATTTAATCTTCATAACAACTCCAGGGAGGGGGAGGGCAGCTAGATGGCACAATGCTTTATCTGCTGGAATCAGGAGAACCAGAAACTTAATACTTCTTAGCCTGTGTAACCCTGGGCAAGTCATTTAACTTCAGTTGCCTTGAAAAACAAACAAAAAAGGGAGGGAGGTGCTGTTATCATCCCCATTTAATAGATGAAGAAATTGAGGCACAAAGATCGGAAGTGACTAAATGTGTTCTAATGTCAAATTTGAACTCAGATCTTCTGACTCCAGGTACGTCGCTTACCTGTGTCAAGCAGCCATTATTATATTATTAGTAGTGAATTGATGTAAACTAGAGAGAATACTAATGCTTTCTTGTCCCCAGAAGGCTCTGTTATAAGAAATATAGATGGTCTTCTATAGCCTTTTCTATTAGTACATGATTGGATTAGCTCCCACTCATCTCCTATGGCCAGCAGTGGCTAATCCTAAGGGGATGAGAGAGGATAGCAGATAATGATCCAGGAAGAAAAGAGATGCATGGATCAGAACAAATGTTGGTGGGCTGGGGGTTAATGAACAGAAATAATGGGTAAGATGAGACAGATTTCTGCTGGATAAAAGGGAAATTTTCTTTGGAGCTATTTAAGAATTGAAAATGCTTATCTCAAAGAAGTCAAGTCAAATTTATTAAACACCTACTGTGTGCTAGGACTACATTAGGGGCTGGGGATACAAAGAAAGGCAAAAGGCAAGCCCTACCCTTGAGGAGTTCACAGACTTGTGGGGAAGAACATGCAAAGATCTAGATACAAGCAAGCTACCAGCAGGATCAGTGAAAAATAATTTTAGAGAAGGATTAGGTGGTGATACAAGATATTTGTCTTCAAGTAGAAGGAAGAAAGGATAAAGGGAAAAAAGAAGGGAGGGAGGGAGAGAGGAAGGAAGGAAGGAAGGAAGGAAGGAAGGAAGGAAGGAAGAAAGAAGGAAGGAAGGAAGGAAGGAAGGAAGGAAGGAAGGAAGAGAATGAGGGAAGAAGACAAGAAAGAAGGGAAGAAGAAGAAGAAGGGAGAAGAAGGAGGAAGAAAAGGAGAGAAGAGAGAAGAAAAAAGAGAGGGAAAGAAGGAGGAAAGAAAAAAGGGAGGGAAGGAAAGAAAGCATTTATCACACTTACTGTGTATCTGGCACTATGCTAAGCATAAGGGATAAAAATTCAAGCAAAACCAAAATCAGAACCTGCCCTCAAGGGACTTACATTCTAATAAGGGAGGATAGCGCAAAGAGGAATTGAAAAACAGGAGAGGGAGATGAGGGTTCCTGGTATAGACATGGTTTTGAAGTACAAAACTCAGGAGCAGAGATGGGCCTGTAGTGAAGGGGCTTCCTTCCCTCCCCAAAATGGAGATCCCAGGAGGAGCTAACCTATGGGAGCAGGGGACCAGTCTGGTAGAGAAAGATTCCATGGTGAGAAGGTCACATGACTGGTTGGATGTTCCAGGGTAAGGAGACCCCAGTCACCAGGAGAAGTGCCAGAATGAGACAGCAGTTGAGGTTTGGTTTTCAAGTCTGCCAGTTCCAAGCTAGAAAAAGGAAAATTGTCTCCACGTGAGCCCTGTCTCACAGAAAGGGCTAAGATTGGCTGAAGGAACATGGAAAGACTACCTTGGAGAAGAGAAGGCTCGGGGTGACAAGATATTCACTTTCAGACTTCTGAAGGGCTCTCAGATCATTTTTGTTCTGCCTGACCTTAGTCAAACAACCAAATATAGTGCACTTATTAAGCAGCTATTAAATCACATGCCAGTTTAGTTGACCTTGGCCTTAGAGGCCCTTTCAGCTTTGAGATTCTGGAAAGAGGAGGCGGGGGTAGAAGGGGAAAGGTAAGTCCCATGGATGAGGAAGCTTGAGAAGCCCAGAGCTGAGTCTCAGTCCCCTGGGCTGTCTGTCTAGGAGATGTTTGCCTTTGCTGGTAAGCGGCATGAGTCAGCACACGAGTTTAGACTCATTCCTCTCCTTTGGCTAAAAGGATCTGCAGACATGGCAGCCTCCCAATGACCCCTGCTTGGTTGAGCCCAGAAAACCCGGGATCCTTGGGTAAGGAAAGTAAGATGTCTTTCCCAAGGGGACATTGCCTGAGACCCGGGCAGACCCCATTCATAGGAAGCATTTGTATGTTTTGAAGGGAAGGAGAAGATCCCTACCCACCAGTTATCTTCCCTAACAGAATAATCCCTTTAGCGGGGGGGCTTTCTCCAAAATAAAATCCCTCTGGGTAAACTATGAATATATTAGGCTAGTATCAGTCACTCACTCTTTAGTATAAGTGACTAGAACATATTCTTGACAAGCTGACAGCCTAAGCCATCAGGAATGGGGATCGGACAGGCTACTTTCCCCAAATAACACCATCCTGGCCCAATGTCTTTGCATTTCATGTAGGAGACTAGTAATTAGTTTCTGACCCACTTATTGCTTCCTTCCCACCCAAAGATGTAACCACAGAAAGTAAGAGGTGGATTTACAAGGTTTAACTCTAAAAATTCAGCCATACCCAGATATCCCTTTATTATGTGTAAACAAGTTCCTCAAATGAATTAGAAGAAGAGACTGGACATTGCCTGGACAATAGACTGATCATCCCCACCCCAAAAGACAATGGAAAGGGTTGTATAGAGCTAGACTCTAAGCTCAGAATTGCCATGTGGAGTGTGACCTATACGAGCAAAAGAACTTTTCTTTCCTCCCTCCATCACTGTTCATGTCCATAGATGGAGCTTCTCATCCATATTGTCCAGCAGTTTGATAGTGTTTGAGGCAAGGTACAGTTGTGGGCGGCTAGACACAGTATACAGTTAGTTACAGACATAGAGGCAATGACTCAAAAAAGAAAGAAAATGTTCAAGAATGGTTTCTTTGGCAACTGAGAAGAGAGCCAACCATGAATTCAAGGGAGAAATAATCTTGGAAATTAACAGTTGGGATGAGCAAGGGATTTCATGATGTGCTAGAGGCATGAAGTATGCCTCACTGCTAGAGTACTCAAAAATTTTGCCCACTCTTCCCACAAATGAATGTGAATTGTGAGAGAGTGAATCCCCCAAAATACAAGGGGATTGTTTTATGTTTATTGTTCTTACTATGTTATTTTAATAAATATCTTTCATTTCAGCTAATTGTGTCTACTGGCTGACTATTAATGGGAAACACAACAGTGGGGGTTCATAGACGGGAGAAGTCACATCTTGGACACACAAAGTATCCTAAGATTCTAGACAACCACTTAGCCTTCCTCTGAGAACCCAATCCTCAAATTTGAGTATATATTGGAGAAATAACCAAGAAATTATCAATGAATTTTTAAAAAATGTATCCCCCCCAAGGTAATTGAGGTTAAGTGACTTGCCCAGGGTCATACAGCTAGGAAGTATTTGTGACCAGATTTGAACTCAGGTCCTCCTGACTTTAGGACTGGTGCTCTATTCACTGTACCACCTAGCTGCCTTCTACCAATGAATTTTAAGGAAACTCAATCCTGATCTTAAAATTTTCATCACCGTCTCTTTCAATCTTGTATTTGTAATGCTGCCTCTCTAGAACTGTGTCCATGCTGTCATTTGGTCTAATGGCATAGTAACCCAGTGAAAGTGATGCATTAGGGTAGCCTATGTCATCTTTGCACAAGAAATAACCTGGCTTAGAATCAGAAATCCTGGATTCAAGTTCTACCTGTGACACTTATTGCCTCAATTCAATTCAGTAAACATTTATTAATGCATAGAGTTGGTCCGAAAGTCTGGAAGAGCTGGGGTTCAACACCTTTGATGTAAGCTGGCTGTGTGACCCTGGATAAATGACCCATTCACCTCTCACAGCTTTGGCCAACTCTCTAAGACTAAGTTTCAGAACTATTGCTGATCAGCACTAGTGGAGGGAGTTTCCACACTGAGAGTTCCCTACACTAATAAAAAGCACAAATTCAGAACAAGAGAAAAATCACATAAGACACTATGTTAGGCACTGAGGAAACAAAAATAAAAATGACAGTCCCTGTTCTCAAGGGGTTTTCAGGCTTCTGAATGGATGTGATATGTACACATACAGCACTGTTTGTAGAAATAACCCCCAAACTTTACTCACCCACAGTGGGTCTCCCACATGGCAGCTACTTAGTGTTCAAACTATTCTTCTTAAAATTATAACTTACAAGCCATCACTGAAGTGCTCACCTTTAATAGTCAAACAGAGAGCACACAAGTTCAAAGTAAATAAAGCATTATAAAAATGAGATAAAGCATTTGCTCCATAAACCTGGGGATGGCTCCTCCCAAAGCTATCCACACTGTTAGTGGGAAAGTGGGAATATATTAAGTGTATCTAATAGATACCATATATTTGGAAAGTATGTGACAATTGGTCACTCCTCCCTGGACATGGAATCTCTGCTGGGCTTCTGGGCTTGTTCTTCTCCAAAGCTCAGATACCAGTGATGGCTCTCTTCTCAGCTGCCAGGGACCACACTCTTCAGAGTTCTCTCCAGTCTCGGTTCCAAACAAACTCCTTAGAAAGTATGGCTTACAATTCCGATAGACTTGAGATGGAAAATGCCATCTGCATCCAGAAAGAGAACTATATGGATCTAGCATAGTATTTTCACCTTTAATTGTCTGCTTTTTCTTTCTCGTGATCTTTCCCCTTTTTAATCTTATTTTTCCTGTACAACCTGACATGGGCTTTGATTCTTGGTGCGTACAATGTTCCCTATTGTTTAAGTAGCTCACCTGCAATAAAATATGGCTGATGGGTCAGGTGGAAGAAGAGAAGAGAGAAATCTCCTTCCTCCTTGAGTTCTCTCTCAAGGACTGACCTCTTCTTCCATAGTTGGCTCTCTTCTCGGCTGCCAGAGACCACACTCTTCAGAGTTATGTCCAGTCTCAATTCTGAACAAACTCCTTAGAACAGTGGTCCTCAAAGTGTAGTCCAAAGAATTGTTGGGGTCTCTGAAACCTTTTCAGAGCGTCTACAAATTCAAAATTATTTTTTATTTCTAATATAGTAAATAGCTATAAATATAACCCATGTGAACAAAAACTCTTTGAACAGATCCTCGATAGTTTTTTAACAACATGAAGATACTGAGAACAAAAGTTTGAGAACCACTGCCTTAGAAAGCATGGCTTACAACTCCTATAGACTGGGATGGAAAATGTCTTCTGCATCCAGAGAGAGAACTATGCAGATCCAGTGTAGTGTTTTCACCTTTCTTTGGTTGTCTGCTTTTTCTTTCTTGTACTTTTTTTTCCCCCTTTTGATCTGATTTTTCTTGTACAACATGACAAATATGGAAATGTTTAAAATAATTGTTTAACTCTTTTTTTTTTAAAGTGTGTTTTGGTCCTTAAAAGGCCACTAGGATTGTAACCCATCTTTGGCCAGTCAGTGACTAACTGCCCTTTCACTGCATCCATTTTGGGGGACTTCATTCTTCATAAAGGATAACACAATGCAAACAAAGCTTTTCACTTAAGACCTAAACCCCTCATTGTCTCTGCTCCCTCTCTTCTAGGGTTTAATCAAGCAAGCCAGGGGAAATCACATATGGAAAAATGTATTGCTAGATAAAAAGATAGAAAGAAAGGAACGATTCAGATGAATCTCCGGAGAAAGTGGAAGCAGGAGAGACTACTTTGGGGAGGACCATAACAGTCTTTGATGAGAAAGGAGCATGTGAGGTGGGTAGGACTTGAAACAAGAAAGGATGTAGATTAGAGAGAGGAAGGAGAATTCAAGCAAGAAAGATCATCTGAAGAAACTCATGGAGAAAGAGGGGAGGGAGATCACAGGAGATCCCCTTGAAAGGGGAATAGCTGCCTAATAATGCTTGTGAAGGGAGATGGGTTCTAACCCTGCGCAGAATGCTTCCTCCCGCTGTGATCAACCTTGCTCAGATTCAGGTTCCAGACCCATTAAAAGAAGGATCCAGGGGAGATGAGCTCTAAGGTTCCAGGAAGAGATCCCAGACCAATTGAGGTCAGATTTGTGCCTGGCACGTAGTGCTTAAGAAATGGACTTTAAAAGTGGCCTGGCTGATGAGGATGACCTGAGACAAGTTACTTCCTCTCTCAGCAAAGTTTCCTCATCTGTAAAATGGGGCCCATAGCTCCCACCTGACCCACCTAATAATAGATTTAGAGGCTGTAATGAAATGATAAGAGCGGATGTGTAACCCCCGGGGACAGGATAGAAACGTCCTGTGATGATTGCTATTATTCATTGCTGATTTATGATTTCTGTGGAAGCTTCCTTCCTCAGATCTCCCCCTCCACAAGTCCCCCCTCCCACCAAACCCCCGGTCCCAGGCCCGGCCTCGAGTGAAGGAACAGGAGGAACATATTAGCAGGGGTGAGGAGGGGTGAGCTCCATGGGGCATAAATAACCTCAGACCCAGCAGCCAGGCATGCCGATGTCATTTCCCAGCAGCATGGTCTGGGGCTGGCTGGGCAGAGCTGTTGGGAGGTGGCCAGGGGCCTCAAGGGCACGGGATCCCATCGAGACCCTTTCCCTTCCACTTCCATCATCCCTCCCACTTCCATCATCCCTCCTGCTTCTCTGGAACCAGGAGACCCAGAGCGCATGGGATCAAAGGATGCTGGGAGGCGATTCTTTGTTTCTCTGCTTGGAAGCTCTGGGCAGGGACTCGGCCTCCCTCTCAGCTCCATCCTTTGTTTTGGCACCTCCCTCCTGGGGCTTTGAAGGGAGCTTCGAGTTTCAAGTCTCACTCCCTTTCACTGGGACGACATCAGCTGCCAAAAGGGCCTCTTCCAGCATCCAGGGCCCCGGGGGAGAATAGGATCAAGGGAGGGGAGGCCCCAGAGATGCCCAGACACTTGGGCACAGCCAACACAGCGGGCAGTGCAGAATTGGGAGGGGGCCAGCGAGGAAGTGAAGCAATGGGAAGGATGATGGATTTGGAGGCAGAAGGTCTGAGTTCAAATTCCCAGTCTGACTCACAGTGAGTCACAGTGAATGGGAAACTGGATCCAAAGGCTTCGGAAGCCCCTTGCAGCTTTAGATCTCAGAGAGAATCTGGAGTTTCTTGGAAATCAAGGCCTTAAAAAGAAACCCAAAAGGTCTCCACCCCCTCCCCATTGACTTAAAAAAAGAGATCTGAGCAGACTCCCGGACCCCTTGTTTCCCGTCTTCATCCTGTTGGGGACTGGCTGGAGCCTGTGGATACAGGCTGGCTTTCAAGATAAACCCAGTGACCATATTAAAAATAATAACAATCTGAATTTACACAGCTATGGTTTGAGGTTTATAGAGCCCTTCATTTCTCCCAGCAGCCCTGGGAGGTGGGCAGTGCAAGGCAGCCTTCGCCCCCTTTCTACAAAAGAGAAAATCTGAAATTTCTATAAATCTGGTCTAATAGGACTCATATAACCTGCCTCATGGGAGTGTAGAAGGCTCAAATGGGTATGACTCTAAACTTTAGAGTGGTTCTCAAAGTCTGGTCCAGAGCATCCTGGGAATCTCTGAAATTGTTTCAGAGAGTCTACAAATTCATAATTAGTTTTTATTTTTAATGTGATCAATATCCATAACTATAAACCACATAAACAAAAGCTCTTTGGACAGATCCTCAATCATTTTTAATAGGATAAAAATATTGAGAACAAAAGTTTGAGGACCACTGCTTCTAAAGCCAGTTTTTCTTCCTCTCCCCTCCTTTCCTCCACCTGTGAGTGAATGAGTGGGGAGAGCTTCCCAGGGCATATCAGCCACTCACCTGAGTTTAATGTCTTAGGGGTCCTAAAAAGATTGGGGATTTCTCCAAGGTGCTGTTACCAAGAGGCATCATAGTAATAGGAATATGGGCTGTCCTCCATTCTATCTCACTTCCACCTCTGGAAATCCCTTATTTTCTGTGAAACTCGTTTCAGGTTTGTAGCTTTGCTAGACAGCTCAGTGGGTAGAGCTCTGGGACTAGTTCAGTTACCAAGTGTGTGAACCTGGGCAGAGCACCAAGTCACTGTCTGCCTCAGTTTTTTCTATTGTAAAGTGGGGAAGATAATATAATCCACCTCCCCAGATTGTTATGAGGATCAAATGAGATAATATCGATAAAATTCAGCCCAGTAGGTGCTTAATAATTGCTTATTCCCTTCCCTTCCCTCGCTCCTGCTAAATAGGCACATTTATGTATCGGTGGAGCCGTGACTCGGTACAATCCTTCTGGGAAGTAACTTGGAAATGTACCCAAAAGTCACTAAACTGTGCACATCCTGTGACTCAACTAGGTGTAGACTTCCTCCCCTCTCCCCCACAAAAGGCGGAAAAGCCTCATCTGCACAAATGTATTCTAGACAGCTTTTTCTGTAATAGTCAATAAGGGGAAACTGAGCAACTGCCCATCGGTTGGGGAAGGGTTGAATGAATTATGGTACAGGAAAGAGGTAGAATATTACTGGGTTGTAAGAAACTTTGAAGGGGATGGTTTCAGAGAAACCTGAGAAGATTCATATGAACTGATGCTTGCAAATTGAAGAAAATAATCAAATTAAAATGAAAAACTTAGCTCACACACCACCTTTTATATGAAACGTTTCCTGATTCCTCCAGGAGGGTCCTCTCTCCCAAATGACATCAAATTCCTTCTGTACACAATCTGTTGGAGTGAGGGAGGGGTCTAAGGGAGAGAGAGCTGGTCTTGAAGCCAGAAAGATCTCCACTCAAACCCTGACTTTGACACCAACAGACCATGCGACTCCAGGCAGGTCAATTATGCTCTTAATGTCTAAGGCTGAAAGTTTCAGAGAAGAAAGCAACTTGTGTAGATAAAGGTTTACTTATTTGACAATTAAACTCCTGAAATCATAAGCTCCAGTCTCTATCTCTTTTGCATAGCTTATCTATTTGTTTAATTTATTCATTTATTTTATTTAATATTTATTTTATAATTTATTTAATTAATTTGTGAGTTTGTAAATAATTTATTTATTTAATAATAAATAATTATTCATTATTTATTTACTTACCTACTGAGCAATAGATTTGCTCATTTGTGTATCTCTCACTTTAGAATGTAAGCTCTTTGAGGGCAGTGATTATTTCACTTTTTTCTTTGTAGCCCTGACAATGTTATTAAGTAGCTTCTTCTTCTCTTCTCTCTCCCCCCCCCCCCCCCCGAGGCAATGGGGGTTAAGTGACTTGCCCAGGGTCACACATCCAGGAAGTGTTAAGTGTCTAAGGCCAGATTTAAACTCAGATCCTTCTGATTTCAGATCTGGGGTTCTATCCACTACACCAACTAGCTGCTCCTTTTAAGTAGTTTCTTAATAAATGTTCATTGATTGAATGATGAAGGCGGGAGCCCAGAGGGTGAGCCAGGCTGCTCTGGGTCTCCCTATTCCAGATCCCTTTACCACTGAAATACTTGAACTCAGATCTTCCTAAATCTTAGGCTGGCTGTCTATCCACTAAAGAAGCCATTGCTGGTTCATCATTATCATTGTTATTGTTATTTGTTAAATTTTTCTTTCCACTTCTCTCTGCCCCACAGATTCTGAAGAATTACACTTCTTAGCAACCCAAAAAACCATGGGGAGACACATGGGTGACATAGTCTCAGGTGGTCACCTGTGATGGTTTACACACAAGAACTGACCTGTATGATTGGGAAAGGTTGGGAAGGTAGATACCTGCAAGCACCGTTGCCCACAAAATATTGCAACAAAAATGACTCAATAATAAGCATCGGCTAAGCACCTACTATGTGCCAGGCACTGTGCTTGGGCTTGTATATCCTTAACCTCATTTTACACACTTTTACAAAATTATTTACAGTTTGTCAAAAGGTGACCCAGCTGCCTCTTCTTCAGTCTGGGCCAAATTGTCTGTCCCCAATATACAGACTGAGGGATAAACTCTCTAGATATGGTCTCCATCCAAATGCATTTTTCATCCACTCAGTCTTTCCTGTGTGGATGGTTGGGCTATACTTCTTTGGTGCCAGTGGCGCCAGGCTTCTCTTCCAGAATATTCTCTGCAATATTCCCAGGCCTAACGCAATCAACCCATAGAGGATCTAGGAACCCTCACCATCCACAGAGAAGCATTCTTTTTTTTTTTTTTTGAGAGTTAGAATTTTATTTTTTCATTATTATTAAAACTTTTTATTTTCAAAATATATGCACGCATAATTTTTCAACATTGACCCCTACAAAAACTTGTTTTCCAAATTCTCCCCTCCTTCCTCCCATCCCTTCCCCTAGATGGCAAGCAATCCAATATATGGTATACATGTTGAAATATATGTTAAATCCAATATGTGTAAACATATTTGTACAATTCTCTTGCTGCAAAAGAAAGATCAGATCAAAAAGGAAAGAAAATGAGTAAGAAAACAAAATGCAAATGAACAACAACAAAAAGAGTGAGAATGTTATGTTGTGAACCACACTCATTTCCCATAGTCCTCTCTCTGGGTATACATGGCTCTCTTCATCACAAGATCAAAGGAATTGGCCTGAATTATCTCATTGTTGGAAAGAGCCACGCCCACCAGAATTGAGCATCATATATTCTTGTTGTTGCCATGTACAATGATCTCCTGGTTCTGCTCATTTCACTCAGCATCAGTTCCTGTAAGTCAGAGAAGCATTCTTCACTCTGAACTCTGGCTCTCTTCTAACATAACAATAAATACCGTATCGACCAGTTAACTCCCTATTTTTATGATCCAAGGATTAGAGAACGGGGTTATTTCTGTTGTTACATCTTCTAAAGGGATTCTGAATGATTTTGAGGAAGCTGGTGATGTTGAGGACAGAATGCTAGTCTTGGAACGGGAAAGACTACAATTCAAATTCTGCTTAAAATGCTTACCAGCTGTGGGACCTCAGGGAGGTCACTTAATAACTCTGCACCTTCATTTTCTAAACTATAAAATGGACTCACTGGTCCCTAAGGTCCCTTCCAGCTCAAAATTTGTGATCCTCTGATATATGAATTAGTGTCATTCTGTTGTAAGACAGCCTCTAAGGGAGCATGGAGTTCTACCACATGAATTTTCATGATCAAAATATGCGGAGCAGAAGGAGGAGAAGAAAGAGGAAGAAGAACAGGAGAAGAGAGCAAAACCTGATGATCTCTGCCTTTTTGAGTTGATTGCGAAAGGATAAAGAAATGATCACTGATGGCACTGCAAAAGTCCTCTCTTTCTGCCCTCTCAGAGGATGCCTTTGACCTTTGGTCCCTCTTTCCCTTCTCTATTCACTTCTCCCTCCTCTCTTTCTTCTCCCTCCTCTGCTTCTGGTATTAATGAGGTTTGAGATGTTTTCCATTATATTGGTATCATCCCCTACCTAAGTTGTAGTACCAATTCTACCATCTTTGTGATCTGTTAATTAACTAACTAATAAGTTAGTAGTAACTAACTAGTGGTCTTTTGGTTGGGTCAGCTACTTCCCTGATGATAAACTAACTTGAAAAAGCTACAAGCCAAGACTAAAGTGGAGGGAGAGCGGCTACGTAACTTTTTGTTTGTAGATGATTTTTGTGTACTTGATACATTCTTCTTCTCTCTTTTTTTTTTTTTGATATGAAAAAATGCAACAAAATATGGATTGATTCTCTGCTGTTTGTTCTAATTTGGACCTAACAGTTAACACCGAAAATAGATTTTCCACCGTCATCATCGTACCATCCATACATGGAACCGTCAGTTACAGGAAATGGAGGAGTTTTGAATACTGTGAACAAATCGCTTTTATCTTTGTAACATACTTTCCAGGGATGTCTACATAAAGGATACACTATCAGAGCAAGCTCAGTGTTTGGGAGGCTCTGAAGGAAAGTGTGGGAGAAGGGAGGTATGAGGCTGCCTCCCAAACTGAAGATCTAGAGTTATTATGTGGATCTCGTGGCTGTGTGGCTGTGAAACCTGGACAGTCTACCAGTGCCATGCCAGGAAACTGAGTCGCTTCCATTTGAATTGTTTTAAGAAGATCCTGAAGTGGGGGCAGTGAGGTGGTGCAGTGGAGAGAGCACCATCCCTGAAGTCAGGGGGACCTGAGTTCAAATCTGGTCTCAGACACTTAACACTTCTAGCTGTGTGACCCTGGGCAAGTCACTTAACCCCAAGTACCTCAGCAAAAAAAGATCTTGAAGATCTCCTGGAAGTATAAGGTACCGGACACTGAGGTCCTTTCTTGAACTAAACTACCCAGCATTCAAATGGTACTGCAGAGAGCACAGCTCCAATGGAACTTTCTCGCCATATTGTTTGAAGGCCAAACAGATCTTTGCCTAAAAGATTATTTTATAGAGAACTCACGCAGGGCAAGTGATCATAAGGTGATCAGAAGAAGCATACAAGGACACCTCCAAGGTCTCTCTGAAGAATTCTGGGATGGATTTGAGACATGGGAGACTCATTATGGTGGACCCACATCAGAGAAGGCGCTGCGTTTATGAGCAAAGCACAAGTGCAGTAGCTCAAAATAAACTCACACAAATCCAGGGACATCTTTGCTCCAAATGTTCACATGGACGCTTTATGCCCGATCTGTGCCCGAGCACTCTGAGCTCACGTTGCTCTGAGCAGCCAGCCAGACCCGCTGCACTCCGTCCCCACAGAGTGATGTCATTCCGTCCTCTTGTAGGACAACAGCCAGCCCATCAGCCTCCGGGCTCCCCACTCTTACATCCTGTCCTGTGGCTTCACCTGGCAGTGGGGTTCAGCCTGAAGTTCTCGTCAGCTTCTACAGCCTTTGTTGCAAAGCCCTTGTCACTCCTAATGGTCTCCATCCTGAGACCCCACTTCAGGGCTTTCTCTGATGTTCTGTGGAAAGAAATGGGAAAGAAGGCCTCGAGTGCCGTGCTGGGATACAACTACAAGCAAGCGAGATGGTCCCTCCCTTCAGCTCCCTTACAATCTAACCAGGGAACTTGACTCGTTTTCCATCCTCAGAGTTAGTGGGAAAGGTGGGAAGAAGGAAGGAAACAATATGGCGGCTTCATGAAGATGGGCAGGGAATGATGGACTTGATCTGGGTCTGGGCTCCCTAAGGCTCCAGTTGCAAACTGAGTGTACGATAGGTTAAGGATGGTCCCTACTAGTTGTAACATTCTCTGCCCTGACATCCTTGTTCTCAGGTCCCTCCCAGCTCTGACATCCCCTGTTCTGAGGCCCCTCCATTTCTATGTTCTAAAGACTTTCCCAGCCTTGACATTCCCTGTTCTAAGAGCCCTCCTAGCTCTGACATCCCCTGTTCTGAGGTCTTACCCAGAGCATTTAGGGTCTGACATTCTCTGTTCTACGACCCCTCCACTTCTATGCTCTAAGGTCTCTTCCAACTGACATTTCCTATTCTAAGACTCTTCCAATCTCTGGCATTCCCTATTCTGAGCTCCCTCCCCACTCTGACATCCCCTGTTCTAAGGCCCCTCCACTTCTATGTTCTAAGGTCTCTCCCAGCTCTGACATCCCCTGTTCTAAGGCCCCCTCCCAGCTCTGACATCCCCTGTTCTAAGGCCCTTCCCAGTTCTGTTATCCCATTCTAAGGCCTTTCCTGGCTCTGACATTCCCTGTTCTAAGACCCTTCCCGGCTCTGACATCCCCTGTTCTAAGGCCCTTCCCAGTTCTGTTATCCCATTCTAAGACCCTTCCAAGCCCTGGCATTCTCTGTTCTAAGGCCCCTCCACTTCTATATTCTAAGCTCTCTCCCAGCTCTGACAGGGGGATCTGCCGGAGCAACCAGGAGGGACCTGGGATTGGGATCCTTGCTCACCCTGCGGAGAGAGGGCTGTGTTTGCAGGCAGGCTAAGGAAAAGCTCCCGGATCAATCAATCACCAAACATTTACTCTGCGCCTGCTGGGTCCAAGGATCCGAGGAGAAGGGGGATCAGCCAGGAGGGGAAGTATATACATGGGAGACGATAACGAGCCATACAAGGCAATATATGATGAGTCTGGACGCGTGCGAGCGTGCGGGTGGGGAACACACACGGGGAGCCGCAGACTAAATACAGAAGGAGGAGGGCTGCAGCCGAGCCTTGCAGGAGGGGGGCTTGAAGAAGGCAACCCGGAAAGATACGGGGAGGAGCACCGGGATGCTTAGGGGGCAGGCGGCCCCTCAAAAGGAAAACAAAAAAGTCCTATCTCAGCCTGGTCAGGCTGAGCTGCCGCTGCTCCCTTCCATAATCTCTCTTTTAGGAAGATCCCAGTTCTAATCTCTCTTCTCAGATACTTACTGCGCCTCTGCCTCAGTTTTCTCATCTGCAAAATGGGGGTAATAATAGTAACGCCAACCCAGGATTACAAGTGAGATCTATGAAAAATGTGTCATTCACTAGAGAAATGCTATTTTCCAAGGACCTGGGGAGTGTGTGTGTGTGGGGGGGTGAAGAAGCAGATCACTCCCTGCTGACCTTGTCTTTGGGCTTTCCAGGGCAGAAAACATTCATTTTCTCCGCCAGTATTGGGTGATGGGCGGTGGTAGGAGAGCCTGCCGGTCAGATCTGCCTCCAGAGATGCTCTGGAACGGGAGAGCTTGCTCTGAATTAGCTCCGGGGGGAGCGGGAGGTCAGAGCCCTCCCCTTCCCCCTTGCAGAGCACTGCAGGGAGATGTCCGAAAAGTACCCGGGACTTAGCTCTAGAACAACGGGGACCGCTAATATCTCTTAATCCAACCGTAGGGCAAAACAGGAAACTCGGGGCCAGGGAGGGCGAGGGATGGAATCAGAGGACCTGGCAGCACGCAGGGACAGTGGAAAGCGCTTGGAGTCGGGAAAATCTGCCTTCAAATCCCGACCCTCACATTTCCCAGCTGTGTGATCCTGGGTAAATCATTTCATCTGCCTGTGCCTCGGTCCACCCCCCACCCCCCCGCTATAAAACGAGGGCGTGGTGCTTTCCAGCCAGCCCTAAATCTCTGCTCCGGTTTCCTCCTCTGGATCCTCCCTTGCCCTAGGGTCCAATTTCTCTCAGTTCTGTTCCTAGAGAGACCTTCATCGACCCTCTCGAGGCCTCAGTTTACTCATCTGCAACAGGCCGGGCGGGCGATAGAGGAGAGGATCTCTAGAGTCTGGGAAAAGTTCCCAGGTCCGTCCCGGGGGCCGCGCCCTGCGGGACGGGAGGTTCCTCCCCCAGCCTCAGTTTCCTCCGGAGTAAAGTGGGAGCACGGGGGGGATGCGCGCGGCTCCTTCCAGCCCCGAGCGCCCTCTGGTCTCGGCTCTCCGGGGCCGCGAAGGCCCCGCCCCCACTCCGCGCGCCGCGGGGGTCCCCCCCGCCCGGGCCATCCCCCACCCCCAGGCCCGGGAGGCGGCCGCCCCTCGGAGCTCCCCTTCCGGGTTGGGGCGGCCCCGGCGGCGCTGGGGGGCGGGGGTGGGCAGTGCCGAGGGGGCCGTCCCCCCGCCCGTCCCCTCCCCCCGGAGCTGCCCGCCCCCTCCGGGCTCCGGGGGGCTGGGAAGATGAAATCGGGCCACGTCCGGGGGAGAGGAAGGGGCTGAGGCTGCAGAGCGAGGCGGGGAGCCAGGCCGGCGGCGAAGGGAGGCTGGGCAGGAGGGCAGCGGGGCCGCGCGGCCGGAGGACGCTCGCTCTGCATCCCGCGCCGCTCCCCCCTCGGACGCCCCCCCCCCGCGCGGGCACGGCCACGGGCACCATGAGGAGCGGGCGGCGGCGGCCCGGCCCGGGGGCGGCCGCGCGCCGCTGGGCGCTGCTCTGCCTCTGCGCCCTGCTCCCCGGGGGCCACGGCACCTCCTGGAGCTTCGGGGGAGCCGCCCAGCTCTCGCGCCGCAGGTAAAGCCGCCCCCACCCTCCCCTGCCCCGGAGGGACAGCCCCGCGCCCCCCGCTCTCCCGGGGATGCAGCTGGAGCGTGAGAACGGAAGGAGCCCGCGCGGGGAGGGGAGCCCAGGCAGCCCCCCCTTAGACAAACGGCGGGGACTCCGGGGACTCGGGGCTGGACAGCCCCCAGCCTTCCGCTGCCCTCCCCTCCCCCTGCTAAATGGGCAGGGGAGTGATGCTCCGGCAGGGACGGGGTTAAAGTGACCCTCCTTGTCACTCGGGCCCACGGGCCAGCGCTCTCCGCGCTCCCAGACTCCCGCCGGCTGTTCCAAAAGTAGGAGCCCGGGGGACGGGGGGCGTTGGGCGGGTGCTGCCGGGAGAAGGTGAGCCCCCCCACCCGGACACGCAGACATAGGATCCCGGAGGGGCTCCGACCCAGACTGGGAGGGGGGGGGAGGCCCCGAAATGGGTCAGTTCTCCTGAAAGTAGGAGGGAAGAGGGGCCGGAGCGGCCCCTGCCTCCAGCTCTCGCTGCTCCCTGCATCGTGGGAAATGTCTGGTAGTGACCTCCCCACCAGGCCACCTCCCCTGGGTCCCATCGGCTCCCTCCTCCCCTTGCGAGGCCCCTGAACCTTCCCTTCGGGCCCCCCTCCCCCGGGAGTTTGCTATTATTTTAAACCTTGGACGGAGGGATTTCTTCTCCAGAGAAATGGAAACAGGACCGGAGGTCAGGGGTCATAAGAGCTTAGCCAGAACTTTTGGAAACGTCTAATCCGATGCCCCTAGTTCTTCTCTTGAGGGACAGGCAAGAATAAGACCCTAGGCTGGTAGAGGCTGGAAGCAAACCCCGGTTTTCTGACTCCCCTTAGTATAACCCCCTCTTCTCCCAGCCAATCATCATTGGGAGTCAAGTTTGGGGGGGGATGGGAGAGGCAAAGGGGGGGAGTAAATTAAGAGCCTTCCCTGACTGACCAGAACCCTCCCCTTCCCATTTTCTTTGCCTCCTTGATAGCTGCCAGGAAGGGATTCTAAAGCCTGTGGCCAGCCTCTATTTCTTAGCTGCCCACTTAGCCTCCAGCCTCCAGCCTTTATGTGAGTCGCATTCTAGATTTAGAAATAGAACAGACAATTAAAGGTCATCTAGTCCAAACCTCTCATTTGAGACAAGAGGAAACTCCCTCCCGGAGAAGTTGGCCGATTTGTCTAAGGTCCCACGAGATGTTCACGACTGAACCGGGATGTGAACTTGAGTCCCTGACTTCAGTTCAGGGCACTTAGCATTGCACGGTACAGCCTCTCGATAGAAAGCTGCACTTTTAAATAAGTTTGTGGTGGCGTGAACAAATTACGGTCGTGGACGTCGTGGAGTTGTTTTTACATATTATGAACATGTGTGGAATTGTGGGATGGTTTTAAAATTATGAACATGTACATGCGTGAAGTTGGGTTTTTAAAAATTATTAACATATATGGAGTTGTGGAATTTTTAAAAATTATGAACATGTACATGTATGGAGATGTTTTTAAAATGACTGACATGTACATGTGTGGGGATGTTTTAAAAATTACTAACACGTATGGTGGTATTTTAAAAAATTACTAATGTGTAAATGTGTGAGGGTGTTTTAAAAAAAATACTTTGGACCTGAATTCTCTTCACTGTAAGAGGCTACAGTACAGAACCAAGGTGGCCCAAAGAGTCAGCATGGATTAAAGAATAGAAATAATGAATCTATATGGACACGGGCAGTGTGGAGTAGTGGTTAGAGGCTTGGGGTCTGAAAGACCTGGGTTCTGACACTCCCTGGGAACTGGTCATTTGTCTTTTGTCAGCCGGGATTCCATCTTGAATCCAGCTTGGGGGCCCTAACCAGACCCTGGACTCTCAGAGGTTGCAAAGCTGAAAGGGACCTAAAAGATTAACCTTTTGTGACCCTAGGCGACTGGATAAGGTTCCCTCCCCAAAGCATAGTACTTACAACCTGCCTCAGATAAAATGCTTATAGAATGAAGGACAGTCCTACTCCTGTTGTTGGATGACCCTAGGAAAGTCTCTTCCCATCTCTAGCCTCAGTTTCCTTTTTTTTGTAAAATGATCGGACTCTGAATTTCAAGGTTCCTTTTGGTTCTTCCACAATTACAGAAATCTCGGAATTGGGAGAGGGAAGGGATGACGACCGGGTTTTAAGGGTCAGACAGAATGAGGCAGGATAGTACAGTAGAGGGAATCCTGCGTCTCCAATTAGAGGACCAGGCCATCGAGAAATCCGTAGGACCTCAGCCAAGCCAAGCCCCTCCACCTCCCTGAGACTTGGTTCCTTCATCTGTAAAATGAAGTCATTGCCCTTGCCAGCCTTTGATGTGCTTCAAGTCTAGTTCTGGGACTTTACCAATTGGGAAAGAGTAACCTATCTTCAATGAGCCAGGACACCGGGACAAACAACTTTCCCACAAGTCAGATTCGAGAGGCCTTTTCAAGAGTGGGGGTGTGAGGGAGGCCTCTGAAAATCCCAGCTGATTGGCTACTCCACTTTTCCCATGCTGACATGGGGATTGAGCCGGGAGATGAGACAGATGACCCCAGATTCAAAGCCCTTTCCCTCAGGGGAGCCAAGTGTTCCCCAGCCCATAAGGCCCCTGGGAACCGGTATCTTGTCTTCTGTCCGCCAGGATTCCAACTTGAATCGGCCCGAGAGCCCTAAGCAGACCCCAGGTTCTCATGAAACTGCGAAGCTGAAAGGGATCTGAGAGATGATTGAGGCCGAATTTCTCATTTTACAGCTGAGGAAATCAAGGCTTAGGTGGCAGAGTTAGGATCTGAATACAGGTCTTTTGCATGAGAGAGCCAGGACTCTTCCCATGGAGCCCAGTGTGATCTGAGGCCATTAGCCTAAATGGAGGCACTCCCTGAGAAGCAGTTAGTTTATTGAAGCCAGGACCACTTTGCGGGGGTTTTGGCCTGAAGCCCTCGCTCCCTTCCCCAAGGAAGGCCCATGGGAGAGCGGCGCTGTGCCTCTTGCCCTGTGGCCCGGAGAGGGGGGGAAGATAATCCCTCCGAGATCTCTGGCCCCGCTTCTTTATCTCCAGCATCTCCATGCCTCTCACCTGCTCTCCCCTCTCAAGGGGCCCCTTCCAGTCACCTAGACAATGAGGCTGACCCTCCTCCCGGCTTTTTCATCCCCTCGTCAAAGAGTCCGGCCCTGGCCCTCCTACCCCCCACAGATTCTATTCTCTTCTTCTTTTCAAAGGAAGGCCTTTCCCTTGCAAGTAGGCAGGGGCCCCCTCCCTAAGATCTGTTAGAGACGGAGGGAACAGGGAGGTCTGAGGGGGAGGAGGAATGAGTGGTCATGGGAAGGGACGGGGATGTATGACAGAGGCTCCGGGGTTTCTGTCTACCCCATGTGGTGTGAGGGGGGCACGGGCCTCCTTCTGGACAGGAAGGATAGATGATGCCGAGAGCATGTACACGATCACACTTCAGAGCTGGGAAGGCCATCAAGGACTTCTCATCCCACCTTCTTTTTTCCCAGAGGAGCAAACTGAGGCCAGATGGAGGGAGGTGAATTGGTCAAAGTCACATAGCGAGTGACCTGGTCACCAAGTCAGAGCTAAGGCTCAATGTAGGCCTTGGCTTATAAATAATCACCGAAAGGGACCGTTAAGGCGCTCTAGTCCTTTTCCATAGACTGAGGCCCACAGCCATAAAATGACTCAAATGATTTCCAGGGGAGTGAGAGGATCTACATTCAGATCCTGCCTCTGACACTTCCCAGTAGGGGCGAATCACTCACTGCCTCAGTTTCCTCAGTTCTAAAATGACTTGATGGCCTCTCAGGTCACCTCTGGTCATTGGGGCTATGATTCAGAATGGTTTTTGCTTTTTTTTTTTTTATTATATCCCTTGGTTTCTCAACTTTCAGAGTCCTTTCATCACAGTCTGTGAGACAAGTAGAAACACAGTACCCCCATTTTACAGATGGGAAGTCCAAGGCCAGTCATGGGATATATATCTGGAAGGAACACTAGAAGTCAATGAGTCCAGTCCCTTCATTTGTGAGTTAGAAGAGCTTCTCCAATGTGAATATCTCTGTGGGAAACAACCACGGGTGGCAGGGGGTAATTAGCCGTCTGATGGATATCTGGATGCTTTGTTCAGTCTGGGGGGATGGTTTTCTGGGGGTCAAGTTGGAACATGACCCGTCGACCTGGAACGAGGCAGCTCCATGCTGCTAAATCCATTGCTTAACTATCCACGGGCCTCGGCCCCTCCGTTTTGGTTTTTGACCAAAAAAAAAAAAAAAAAAAAATGGGCCCTAAGGATAGATTTGAGTTTACATCTTATTTCTGATACTGATGTTGGACAAGTAAATTAACTTCTGTCTCTGTTGGAAAATGGGCTCATACCTAGCCATGGAGCTGTTTGTTATGAGGCTAAGATGAAATGAAGTTCTGTTAAAAAATATGTTTTATTTTACATGTGGGGAAACTGAGGCTCATAGAAAAGGAGTATTTGGGCTAAGGTCCCACAGCTAGTAAATGGCAGAGGGAGGATTTGAACCCAGAACCCAATGCTCTTTTCACTCAGGGAGTAATAGTAGGACGTGTCTTGTGAGAATCAGATGAGGTAATATGGTAAACCACTCGGCGCAGTGCTTGGCTTACGGCGGAAGTTATAGAAACATTAGCTATTATTCTTTTCAGTCTCCTCCACTGCTCTCAGCCAGCTCCCTTTTCCCTGGAGAAGAGCTTGAGTTTCAGTGGTTCGTTGTCAGAGGCTGGCATTCCCAGGCTGGCCCGTTCAGAGGAATGGCCCATCATCCCCTTCTTCCACCTCCAGACAAACATCCGAAGGCTCTCGTTTTCTAAGCACAGAGAGAAGCGTGGGGTCCTTTGCCTCCACCTCCCACCCCCCTCTTCCGGCCCCTCCCACACCCATCCCGGGGCCCCAAGGTTCTGTTGGCTGGCGCGATAAGGGGGATAAAAGAAGCTTTGTACAAGGGGAGGGGGAGGCCTGGGAGCAGCTCCAGCAGCCCAGAGGGGCCTTGCCCCCTGGCCCAGGAATATGCAGGGAATGTGAGAGCCATAACAGTAGGTCTCGGACCCCCGGGAGTGCCAGGACCCCCGTGGGCAGGACCCGAACGAACGCCAGTGGGAGCCGAGAATCCTGGGAGCAGGGAGGGAGCTGCCCGCTGAGCCCTGCGAGCTTGACCTGCTGCAGTCTTAATTGCCCACTTGGGCCTTCCAATGTGGCCTCTTTGGGACTTTCTGGGTCGCTGTCCCTTGCAGAAACACTCATGGGTATTTCTGAGATGGAAGCCACCTCAGAAGCAGCCCCTCAAGCCACAGCCCAGAGGGATCTGCACCACGAGGCGAGGGACAAGTGGGCATCTGGCCTGGGCCTGGACACTTCCAGTGAGGAAGGCTCTCCCGACTCCGGAGGCGGCCTTTGGGACGGCTCTTGTTCTTGGGGAATCTTTTCCTAAACTTCAAGCCCAAACCTGCCTCTTTCCCGCTTCTGTCAAAGATCGGGACCAGCTTTTAGCCCAGAACAAAGCTCATCCTTCTCCCAAGTGACAGCTCTACAAAGGACTAGAAAGATGGGCCATGTTCCCTCCCCCCCAATCTTTTTTCCTCCAGACTTAATGGATACTTTGCCATCCCTGGGTGGGGGGACAATTGACATCTGAATGTGCTAGGGTAGAAATTGGGGGTTGGGGTGAGAGAATGTTGTTCCAACCCCACCTTTGTCATGAGTGACTTGGCCAAGTCAGTTCCATTCCTTGAGCCTCAGTTTCCTCCAATGTAAAATGAGGGAGTTTGACTACTAGCCTTCCTTCCAGCTCTAACCCATGAAAATGCGATTCCTCTGGTGCCTTCCCTAAAATGTGGCTCCCCTTCCTGAATGCAGGATGCCCAGAGACCCGGGGCCCTCTCCCCTTGCACTCGAGAGCAAATAGGCTGTTTATTGTCATTGCTGATCTCTAGGGTCTTCATAGAAACCTTTTGAGGGTGGGCAGGCTCCTTGGCCCCATTTGAGAGTGAGATCCGAGAGAAGTCACTTTACTTGGCCTGGGAGGCAGGGAGAGGATTCTAGGTATCCCAACTTATAGTCTGGGATAGACTTCCTTCTCCCCCAGGAGCCTCTGGGAACTGGGTAAGGAGACAGGTCAGGGAGAGCCCTCTGTCCGCCATCAGGAAGGGGGGGTTCACTGCTCCCCAGAACATTTTTGCCAGTTGGGGCATGGGCGAGGGTGGGGCCAGCCTGTGACTCCACTCCTCTGTCTGGGCTACACCCTTTCTCCAACCTCTGACTCTTGAGTTAGCCGAGAATAGTAAAAAAGGGACCTGGATTTCAGGCCTCTCTGGACCTCACTCCTGCTCTGTAAATTAAGAACTTGGACCAGGTGACCTCTCTGGTCAGTTCCGATGCTCCGTCAATGGGCAGCATGGGTCTGTCCTCCCACCCCCCCCCCCCCAAGCTTGCGCTCGGCTTCTCCGTCTCTCGTCCCTTTCTCATAATGGGCCTTGGCCCCCCGCCCTGTTGGCAGTCTCCCTCTGCTCTTAGCTCATATCTCTGTTCCAGATCTCAGCCCTGGGCCAGGCCTCTGTGGGGATCCCATTCCCAAGGGTCCCAGGAGAAACAGATCTTCCCTTGCCAAAATCCCATGTGCCAGTCGTTCCAGGGGAGGCGGGTGGGAGGCCTGCCAGGTGGCTCGTGGATACCAGGCCGACTGGTCCTTCCAGTCCTATCATCCACCGTCGCTCGCCTCTGGTGCGGGAGCGGGAGCTGAGGCCCTGAGAAAGGGGCCCCGATTGGCGGAGAAGCTCTTGCCACCTTCATGTGGCCCAGCCTGGTCCCTATCCACTTAACTGCAAACAATCATCCCCCTTCTCCCCCCTCTCCCCCCTCCAAGGGGGCTCTATGCCCTGGCCCATCCCCAAAGGCTCTCCCTGTGTCCAGAAGCAAGGCTCTGTGAGACACTACCTCACTCGGCGTCTCCTCCAGCCCTGGCTCGAGGGAGGGACGGGGGATACCAAGGTGCCCAGATCTGGGTCACAGGAACCGACATCAGAAGGTCGGGGGCAAGACCAAGCCGAGCTCCCCGGCTCTCCGGGGGAGAAGCAGATGCTACTTTATGGACAGGATGTCTAGGAACATCCGGGGTTGCCCCACCTCCAACCGTCGCTACGGCTTCGACACATCTGTTCGTGTCAGCTGTCTGCTTCCGAGACAGACGGGGCTCCTCATGTCCAGGAGGGAGGGGCTGCTGATAACTCACAGGGAGAAAGAGGCTTCCTAGCCTGCCTCTAAACCGGCAATTTCCTCAACCTCTCGGCGCTTCACCTCGTCATCTGTAAAATGAAGGCATGGGCCAGGCCTCAGAGGTCCCTTCCAGCCCCAAGTCTATGAACTTGGGAGCATCCGATCCGGGAGCTCCATTTGTTTTAGGTCACGGGCCGCCCTAGCAGCCTGCTGCAGCCTATGGACCCCTTCTCAAAAGCCTAGGAAGCCCTTCTCCTCAAAGCTGTTCAAATGTCTTGTTATTTTATGGTGTAGTTATATTCATTTTTGTCTTAGTAAAGCAATTCTTTAGTAAACTTTTTAAAAAATATCATCATGGACAGGGATGAACCTCTTCTCAAAAGTCTGTGACCCCCTTCTTCTCAAAAGTCTGTGAACCTCTTCTCAAAAGTTTACAAAACTCTTCTCCTCAAAAACTGTTTAAATGTCTTATTTTATGGTGTAGTTATAATCATTTGTGTCTTAATAAAGCAATTTTTATTTAGTAAACTTTTTAAAAAATATTATCCTGGACAGGGATGAACCTCATCTTCTCAAAAGTCTATGAGCCCCTTTTTCTCAAAAGCCTATGAACCTCTACTCAAAAGCCTATAAATCTCTCCTCAAAAGCCTATGAATCTCTTCCCAAAATCCTATAAAACTCCTTCTCAAAAGCTTCCGAAGCCAGAAATGTACACCCGCCCCCATGCTCTATCAGCCCCTGGAGGCCGGCAGGGAAGTTAGATGCCACCAGGAGCATCTTCGGGACTTGGGGGTCCTGTGCTCTATGCCAGGCTCTCTCTGGAAAATGGCCTAACATTTTCTGCGCGCCCTTAAGGCATCTGGTAGGATCTGATAGATGGAAACAGCCCTGGCTCTGGAGCCAGACATCCCTGAGACTCAGTTTCTTCCTCTGTAAAATGGGGAGGTTGGGCTTGCTGACTTCTGAGGCCCTTCCTAGATCTAGATCCTGAGTAAAGCAGGGCTTCCTGCCCCCACAGAAGCTTACAGTCTAGCTGGGGGGGCCAATAGGATGATTATTCATGTAATGAGCACTTATTAAGTCCAAGCCCTGTGCTGGGTGTTGGGCAAAGTCAAAAATGAAATGAAATGAAAAAAAAGTTTATCCTCTACAGGGGAGAAATGCCCTGAACAATGGGAGGAAATAGAAACATCTACTAAGTCATTTACAAAATGTACAGAATACCAATACCAGCTAAGTAACTAGGTGGCGCCACAGCGGATAGAGTCAGGAAGAGCCAAGTTCAAATTCCGCCTGAGACATTTACTAGCTGTGTGACCCTGGGCAAGTCACAATTTTTTCTGCTTGCTTCTGTTTCCTCCACTCTAAAAATGGAACAGCAACAGCACCTGAGCCTCCCACTATTGCAGTGAGGCTCAAATGGGGTAGTATTTGTAAAGCGCTCAGCACGGTTGGTTCCTAATCGATGCTTCCTTCCTTTGAGGTCCTTGTGACCCTTGCCTGCCTTTTTCTGCTCCAACCACGTGCGGCTCCTTGCTGTCTGATTTGCCATCTCCCATCTCCATGTCTTTGTCCCGTCTGCCCCCCAAGCCTGGAATGCCATCCCTCCTCACGTCCGGTTCTTGTAGTCCCCAGTTGCCTTTGGGACTCAGCTCCTAAGTGCCGCCTGCTTCAGTGAATGAATGAATGGGAAACTATTTGTTAAGCACTTTTTAATAGGTCAAGTTCTCTACTGAGACCAGGGCTACAAACACAAAAATCTGACCGCCCTCACCTACATGAAGCTCACAGTCTAGGCCCTTCTTGGTTCCCCGGCTGCTTGGGCTGCATTTGCCAATTCCCCTGGATATTTGTACTTCCTGCCTCATGTGCATCTTATTTTAGCTAATAAAGCATAAGCTTCCTGTGGGCAGCTACTAGTTTAGGGAGGGTTTTTTGCCTTTTTATTATTCCCTATTTATTATTTTATTATTGCCTTATTATTGTTTATTATTAGACATTCCCTATCTATTTATTATAATTTATTATTTGCCTATTATTATTCTTATTAGATTATTTGCCTAATTATTATTATTATTATGCCTAAACTACCTAGCACAGTGCTTGGCACATAGTAGGTACTTAGTAAATTCTCCTTGATTGATTACTTGGTTCAGGATAAGAGAACTTCAGAATAACTGATTTCCAGCGAGAATAAAGGTGAGAGGACAGAGATTGTTAGCGGTAATGTCTGGGCCGGCTTCCTCGAGGTCCTCCGGATGGACCTCGGTCACCATGAGGATAGTTGGGAATAGTCTAGTCTTTATTGGCTCCTTCACAGTCTGCTCACTCTGACTGACTGTCCTCAGTTCTCTCAGCCTTTAAATACCCAATTACAATGACATCATTACAGCACACTGAGCATGTGTGAACTAGAGAACCATGACATCACCAGGCTAAGTACTAATTGTATGGGAACTAGAGAACCATCATCTCATCAGTCCCACTGAGTTAACACCTTGTTGTAAGTATCCCTGTTTCAAGTAGACTTCTCCAGAGTTCTCGCCCCTTACAGTTATCTCTCTTTTGCAGGTGGGGAAACTGAGGCTCAGTTGCCCTCTATCCCCCACTGGCAAATGCCAGAATAGAGATTTGAACTGGATCCATCTTGGCCCCTGGGATACTCCCAGACTGACCATCATGTGAAACTCTACTGGGATCAGGAGAGCATGGAAATGGGAGTTGCAGGATCTGAGTTCAAATTCCACCTCCGATACTCACTCCCCGTTCAGGAGCTTGAATGAATGTTTGAAGCTCTTCACTCCTTAGGTTTCATTTTACAGAAAGGGCTGAGCCGGATGACCTCTGAGGGCTCTCTGGCTATGGAGCCAGCAAATCTGGCCCAGCCCACGGCTTTAGCGTATGTCTCCTGCCTCCTGGCCTCCAGGAGGTCGAGGCATTGGAAATCCCTGGCCAGACGTGCGGGGCTGTGCCCTGGGCCCTAGATCACAAACCAAGCCTGGCTCACCAGAAAATAAACAAGGAAGCCACAGCCTGAGTAGCACAGTGGGTATGATTTTAATTACAGAAGGAAAGATGGGAGAAATGTTTCTCCTCCCCTCTAGTAAAGAGAGAACATGTCACAGTGGAAATTGTGAATAGACGCCCACATCCACAGAGCCAGATGCTGGGACCCAGGATGAGTGTGAGTGTGAGAATGTGAGCGTGTGAGAATATGAGTGTGTGAGTGTGAGTCTGTGTGTGTGAGTATGCATGTGTGTGAGAGTGAGTGTGAATGTGTGTGTGAGTATGCATGTGTGTGCGTGTAAGTGTGTATGTGAGTGTGTGTGAGAGAATGTGAGTGAGTGTGAGTGTGTGAGTATGCATGTGTGTGAGAGTGAGTGTGAATGTGTGTGTGAGTATGCATGTGTGTGCGTGTGAGTGAGTGTGTGTGTGAGTATGCATGTGTGTGCGTGTGAGTGAGTGTGTGTGTGAGTATGCATGTGTGTGAGAGTGAGTGTGAATGTGTGTGTGAGTATGCATGTGTGTGCATGTGAGTGAGTGTGTGTGTGTATGCATGTGTGTGCGTGTGAGTGAGTGTGTGTGAGTATGCATGTGTGTGAGAGTGAGTGTGTGTGAGAGTGAGTGTGAGTGTGTGTGAATGTGTCTGTATGTGTGAGAGTGAGTATGTGTGTGTGAGAGTGTGAGTGTGGTGTGAGAGTGAGTATAAGTGTGTGTGAGAGTGTGTGAGTGAGAGAGTGTGTGTATGTGTCTGTGTGTCAGAGAGTGAGTGTGTGTGTGAGTGAGTGTGAGTGTGTGTGTGTGTATGTGTGAGTGTGGTATATTATGAGCATGTGTACCTGTGCATACACACAGCAGTGGGGTGTATATTTGTGCACAAGTGTGTGTGCATGTGTGGTGTATTATGAGTGTAGGTGTAAGTGTGTATATGTTGGTGATGTGTATGTGTGTGCATATGTGTGTATATGTGTATCACTGTCTTACCTGGGAATGGGACTAGGAGGTGTGTACATGCACAAGCGGGAGCTGCTACGTGCATAAACGAGTCTAGGGTGTACATGAGATGAGGGATGAGGGGGGTATCAATAAGAGAATAACATCCAAGTCAGGAGACCTGGGCCTGCGAACTAGCTGTGTGACTTTGGGCAAGTCTGGCTGGGAGCCAGTTTTTCCCTCATCTATAAAATGAGGAAATAGGGCCAAAATCATCTTTTTCTTTTCCTTTATTGTTTAAATTTTTTAAAATTCTAATCTTAAATACCAAAAACAAAGCCCGTTCTCACAACACAGCAGAATCCATATAAAAGATCACACATGACACACAATCTCTGCTTCATGTTCCACACTCACTATTTTTTAAAGGGTCCCGTATGTTTGTGCATTGTCCTGAGCTTCCCTCCTGGGGATTTCTAAGAATGGTTCCATGGTGTTCTCCTGCTCTCTCTCTCTCTCTCTCTCTCTCTCTCTCTCTCTCTCTCTCTCTCTCTCTCTCTTTCTCCCTTTCTCTCTCTTTCTCCCTTTCTCTCTCTCTATCTCTCCCTCCCTCTCTCCCTCCTTCTCCTTCTCTCTCTCTCTCTCTCTCTCTCTCTCTCTCTCTCTCTCTCTCTCTCTCTCTTCCTCCCTTTGTCTTCCCCTCTCTCCTTTGGCATCATTATTGTCAACTTCCCCCCAATCCCCTCCCTTAAAAGCTAAGAAAAAGAAAGGGAGAAAACCCTTGTAACTCATAAGATGTGTCCCCATTCTAGCCCCTGGGCCATTCATCGTGGCTCCCCTGGACATGAGGAGGTTGATCACTGAACTGATCGGAATTCTTCAGTCTTTCAAATTTGTTTTTCTTTGCGATTTTGCTGCCCTTCTGTAACTTGCCCTCCCACTTCTGCCCCTTTGACTCTGTATCAGTCATATTACCCAGGATTCTCTGCAATCATTTCCTGTTATTTCTTAGGATACAATAATATTCTGTTGCATCCTTATGCCACAATTTGATCAGTCATTCCCCTGTGGATAGATACTCCCTTGGATTCTAGTTCTTTGCTTTTTCTTTCCCACCCCCATTTTAAATCCCTGCTTCAGAACCGGGAAGTTTATTTTACTTGTGGTTATTGCCCCCCATCGTTATTCTCCCCCTCAACCTCGTTTCCCATTCCATCCCATGCTCACTCCCCACACTCTTTCCCCCATGTTTGTATATTCTTCTCAGATAACCTCAATTATAAAAAATAGCAAATTCTGCTTCTTCCTTCCCTTCTACCCAAGAATTTCTTTTACCCTCCCTTATTGTTCTCCCCTTAAAACCTCAAAAGATCCTTTGTTTTCTTATTTAACTCCCTCAATCCCCTTTGAAGACCTAAAGTTCTGAAAGGATACATTTCTTTTTTCCCTACACGACTTATTTGACTTGTTAGCACTGCAATATCCTATAACCATTTTCAATTTCTTAAAGAAATTTACCTTTCCACATTTCTCCTATGTTTTCATTTCAAAATTTTTGTGTAGTTCCAGGCTTTTCATTAGAAATCATTGAAAGTTTTCTATTCCATTAAGGATCCATTTTTCTTCCTATCAGACTATACGCAGTTTTATCAGGTTAAGTTAATCTTGACTGGAAGCCTTTATATTTTGCCTTCTAGGACACTGCCTTCCAAGATCTTCTCTCTTTTTAGGTACAAGCTGCCAGCTCTTGTGTAATCCTGTCCATCCTTAGTACTTGGATTACTTCTTTCCGGTTCCTTGAAGCATTTTTTTCCTTTGGTGAGGGAGTTCTAGATTTTGACTCATATTCTTGTGACTTTCTCTTTAGGGGATTCTTCAGGAGGTAATTAAGGGACTCTTTCCATTTTTATGTTGTTATGTGGTTCTAAACAGATGTGGGGAGTTTTCACTTACAATTTCTTGAAATACAGTTTCCAGGCCTTAAAAAAAACTTAGGTTTTTAAGAAGTCTAATGATTTTTGATCTTTAATTTTAATTTTAATCTTTAATTTTATATCTCCTGGACCTTGTTTTTAGTGTCACTTGTACTTTATATGTTAAATTTTCTTCCTTTTTTTCAATCTTTTGATTTCATTCAAATTTTTGTGACTATCTCATGCAGTGATTGATTTCTGTTTGTTCTGGTCTAGTTTTCATTACTTGACTCATGTTTCCAACTCTTTCTTTTGAACTATACATTCTCCTTCCAATTCTTCTCTTCATTACTTTTATTTTATATTTTTATCCTTCACTCATTTCTTTGAGATATTCATGTCTTCTCTGAGGAATATCCTTTTAATTTTTTCCCCCTTACAGTTGTTAATAGAATTATTCACTTTTTCTTTGAGGGGATTTCTTTGTTGTTGTTCAGTCACATCCAACTCTTTGGACCCCATTTGAGGTTTTCATGACAAAGATATTGAATGAGTTTGCCATTTCCATCTCTAGCCCATTTTACAGATGAGGAAAGTGACTTGGCAGAGATCACAGAGTAAGTATCTGAGGCTGGATTTGAACTCAGAAAGTGTGGTGTTCTCTTCTTTTGTATAATATATATGATGGTTCTCTGGGAGCAGGTTTCTTGGGGAGGTTTTCAGGAGGCAGCCTCAGTATCAGTTCAGATCAATAATCACCTCAAATGCAGCCAGCTCATAAAATCCAAACGTTTATTTTCTCCTTCCAAGTCTTGTCTCTTTCCTTGGGCCCGGTTAGCTTTCTTAGAGACCTCTCTCCCTCCTTGGTTCCAAGAACTCTTGTAGCTTGTCTTTTAGCTCTTCCAGCTTCTGCCTCTAGCTCAACTCCAACTTGTGGCTTCTCAATCTCCCACTGACACTCCCCTCTCGATCTTTTCAACTGAACTCTCCTGACTGAGCTCAGCTGTTTTTATGCTCTTTTAGAGGTGTAAACTCAAAGGTTGACTCCTCCTCTGAGAGTGGGATTATGGAAGGTGTGAATTTGGATATCTCACACTGAATCCTGAAAGCTCCCAAACTGTGAACTAATGTGTGAGCTAATGTGTCAACTCTCAAAGGTGTTAACTTAAGCATTGTTTCTATCAATACTAGTGACTTAACTCCTTGTAAGGATTTGCTCTAATGTGTGAACCAATAAGCATTGTATCAATCTCATTGAGTTAACACTAGGATTCTAACAAGAAAGATGAGTGTTGATGAGTCCCAGACTCAGCAGTCTGTCTACTGTGCCACCAAATTGCCTTAAGGAGATCTCTAGTTCTTCCAAAAAAATTGCTATCAGTCAGTATTTTCTTTGGTTTATTCATCTCTCTAGTTTTAATTGCTAATTGGAGCTTTGTAACGGGGGCCCCAGCTCTGCTTTCTGCTGTGCTTTTGGGTGGAGTTATTGGCCCCACTTGATCTTTCTTCAGGGCCCTGGGTTCACTTGGACCTCCATTTCCAGTCATTAGACCCCGTCGGATCTTTGAGGTCTAGAGATCTGGATCGTGGTATCCTAAGACAGAGCTCTAGGCAACCTGGATTCCCTGGGCCTGAACTGAAAGGGTCCTAGAGCTGCCACTCTGCTCTAGACCTGTTACTGCCGCTTAGCCAAGGTTCCAAGGTCCCTCATTCTCTAGGGTTTTCTCAGGAAGCCTTCAGCTACCACTGCTTTGGGAGAGAAAGCCTCACAGCTTCCAAGCGTCTCGGAGCCACGTGCTTTTTTGCATGGCTGACTAGGCCGGCTTCAGTAACGGCCCCACTCCCTAGAGCCTGTGGGCTTCAGGAGAATTTTGTGAGGCGTTTTGGGGAAGAAGTCACCGTTAGTTCCACTTTGTATTTCACAAATTTGGTCTGGCACAAATTTCAAGGTTTTGCTGGAGTCAGTCTTGGCCAGAAAAGCACAGTGATTTTTAGGGTTCTCAGTTCTGACATTCCCTAGCCTAAGGCCCCTCCCAGTTCTGACATTCCACATTCTAGGTTTGAAGACCCCTCCCAGCTCTGACATTCCCTGGCCTAAGGCTCCTCTGAGCCTTGACATTTCACATTCTAGATTCTAAGGCCCCTCCTGGCCTAGATATTCCATGTTCTAGGTTCAGAGGCCCCTCCCAGCTTTGACATGCCACATTCTAGGTTCTAAGGCCCCTCCTGTACGAGACATTCCACATTCTAGGTTTGAAGGTCCCTCCCAGCTCAGACATTCCCTGTTCTATGATTCTAGAATCTCTGGGCTTTTCTTGGCCTTGTCCCTCGGTCCATCCTAGAGATGTGGGCAGCCTTTGTGTCACAGTAATATCCCCTGTCATCTTTTCATATTCTTTTCAAAGCCTTTTCCAGTCTCCTTCCTCCCATGCATCCTCATAATTGCCCTTCAAGGGGAAGTCACAGAGGCACCGATAAGATCTGGAACAGGGACTTGACCTAAGGCACTTAGGGGGTCAGTGGGTGCTGCCAAACCCCTGGCGTCCCTACCCGTGTGGTCTCTCCACCTTCACCCCACTGCTCCCCAGCTGGGGCAGGGCTGAGGGCTGCCCTCCCCATGGCCGACTGCGTGTCTGTGCCCCGTAAGCTTTATCAGGACATTCCTAGTGCTCAGTGAACCTCAACGTGCTCCCTGAGTCAGGGGGCCCTGCCCTGTTCACAGGAAGAGGGAAGGAAAGATTAGAGCCTCCCCCCCACGGGCCCACCCACTGGCTTTAGTGAGAGTCGGCACCTTCCCCTGGGGACCTCTGCAGGTCCAGGGCATTCTGGGATCAGCGTGTCGTCCTCTCTGGAAGATTCCACTCCTGCCCTGAAGGGACTGTGGAAATCCAGGCCGGACTCAGACGGCCAAAAGACCGCGTGAGACCGGGGAAGGGGCCGGGCCTTGTCACCGTCCCAAGAAGATAAAGGGAGGAGCAGATGGAGGGGATGGAGGTGCCTGTGGTGGGCAGGGCAGGGATGCTGGGACCTGGGGGGGGACAGGGACCAGATCCTGATGTTTCTGCTGTGGTCTGTTTTTCAGAAACTGGTGCTCCTATATAGTGACCCGGACTGTGTCCTGCCACGTCCAGAATGGCACCTACCTACAGAGAGTCCTGCAGAGCTGTCGGTGGCCCATGAGCTGCCCTGGGAACAGGTAAAGGTAGCGACTTTCTGGGAACGGGATGTCTCCCCTCAAGAACCGGACTGTCGCATAGCCAGGTCCGAGTGAGCACATTCACTAATCTCTCGGTGTGCGAGCTGGACGCAGCCGGATGGGAGGCCCCAGAGCCGCCCCGGGCACCAGCTTAGCCTCTGCCCGTTCCCGACCGCCACCTCCCTCCGCCCGGCCTCACCACCCGGACGCCTCCTCGGGGCCTCGCGGTCTCCCACGGCCCTGCTCCACGGCCACTCGGGGCTCCGGGATTGTCCGCTCTGCCCTCAGTCTCTGCTGTGGCCATTTATTCACCCATAATGGGGCAGACTCAGTCACAGAAGGTGAACTTGGGCATTCACAGGGAAAGAGACGCTCCATTCAGTCAGTCAGGACAGTCATGGCCAAGGAATGCTTGATCCGCCTCCCGCCACTGTCCTGGTCACCGGGGGGGAGGGGGCCGGCCCCGTCCTCACGGCTTGTCCGGTCTCTGAGATTGTACGTGTGTGTGTGTGTGTGTGTGTGTGTGTGGACATGAATGTATATATATATATATATGGATGGATTAGATAGATATCATATGATGAGGTGATATATATGTTTATTTGGAGAGAGTGAGGTAACGTATATATGCGTGTGTGTATGTATATATAGAAAGAGAGAGATATGGTCACGTGATATAGCTATATATATAAAACATATATATATGGAGAAAAAGAGAGATAGTGAGGTGATATATGTACATATGAGAGAGAGAAACGGTGACGTGAGATATATATAGAGAGAGATATAAAACATATATATGAAGAGAGAGTGTGTGTATGTACGTATGTAGATAGATATTATATATTATGTTATATATACATGTACCTGAAAAGAATTCGCCATTAAATAGGTTCCTAGTTTCTGTTTCATGACTAAGTGATGGCTGAAAATTTATAACAACAGGAGGAAATAAGTAGATGGGACGGAAGCGCATCAAGGTCAGGGACCGTGCCGGTTTTTCTATGTCCAGTGCCCGACACAGACCGAGCAGGAAATAAGTGTCTGTTGAGTACGACGATGTGATTACAATCACTGACATCTCTGTGACTTGGTGACGTTTACAAAGCGAGTCGTAGGGATTGTCTCTCTTAACGGCAGTTTTCAAGTGAAAGGCCCAGGCCATGGGGGTGGGGGGGAGTTCAGGGGAAGTCAGTCCAGCGTGGGGGTCAGAGAGAACTTCCTGGAGGAGGCAGGATCTCAGGCGGGCGGCCAGGCAAGGGGAGGAGGCGGAAGGAGAAGCTTTCGGGGCTTGGGGTGAGCCCGGCCCCCGCTCCGCTCAGGGCTGGCTGCCGCAGCATCCAGCGTCAGAATGAAGGGTCTCCCACCAGGGAGCCCGGTGCGTGTGAGCGCAGAGTTGGGCTTGGTTTGATGCCCACCCAGGCGGGCCCTCCCTGCTCTCCTCTTCCTCGGGGGCGTGGGGTGCCCTCCTCAGCCCCGTCACTCTCTACTCTTGCTCAGCGTGGGCGCCAACCCTGGCCCCTTGGCCCCACCCCAGTGTCACAAGTCCTTCTGGAGGCCGAGTCAGGGCCAGTTTTTATGTTCGAGACCCCAGCATGGCGCAGTGGCTGGGCCATAGGAGGCTCTGAATAACTGTTTGTCAGACAGATTGAAGCCAGATTGTGGCAAGCCTCAAACGCCCCCCCCCCCCCATGGAACACATGAAACGGAAGCTGGATTGCCCCAGCGCCCACACGGGGCCGTTTGCCATCTCCAGATGCCAGGCCCATAATACCAGGGAACAGATGAGGGAGCCAGACTTGGAAGGGGCTCTGCTCTTGGAGCCGTGTTAGCAAGAGTTCTAAGCCCTTTCCCTCTGGGTCTCAGTATTGCCATCTAGAACATGGGGATAACAATCCCTGCAGCCCTTTTCCTGCCGGATCGCAATGAATTAGCAAGAGCCTGTGAATGGCCTTACAGACTTTGTCTCTGTGAATATCAGCTGCCACAGCAGCAACAGTCGCGGCTGACGCGGACACAGCTCCCTCAGGTTTCCAAAGCATTCCGACGGGGACCATCCCTCCCGATCCTGACAAAAATTCTGAAAGGAAAATACTGCAGGGTTTGTTATCTGCATTTTACAAAGGAGGAAACTGAGGCCCAGCTGGAGAAAGTGACTTCCCAGTCACCAGCTAGTGAGTCTCTAAGGTGGGAGAATTTGACCCCAGATCTTTTTGATCCATTGAGTCACTTTCCCTGAGGCGACACTGAGTGTGGGGGTGAGGAGCCCAGGTGGGCATCCTCTGGGCCAGGAGCCCTTGATTCATTCGTTCAGTATTTATTCTGGGGTGGGCAGAGGGAGCTTCCATTCTCCAGGCCTTTGATGGGGCAGTTCCCAGACCTTGGCCCAGAACCAAAGAGCACAGAGTAGTGGGCACTGCTCACACAGGCGGTCATTGGGCGGGGAGGCCCCTGAGCCCGGAGCTAAGTTGGCTTCCATGACTATTGCAGCTACAGAACAGTGGCGAGACCCACGTACAAGGTGGTGTATAAGACGGTGACCTCTGTGGAGTGGAAGTGCTGTCCGGGTCATTCGGGGACCAACTGCGAAGAAGGTAGGACCAACCCCCAGCTGAATCCCTCTAGGAGTTGCCCCTTCCCCAATTCCCTCCCCCTGCTCTGGTCCAGAACCCTCAGCTGAAGGAAGAAAGTGGTTTGGAGGGGCTGCAGGCCGCTGACACAGAGAAGAACAAAATCCAGGGAAGGGAAGGAAAGGAAAAGGAAGGGAAGGAAAAGGGGAAGGGAAGAGAAGGGAAGTGAAAGAAAAAAGCAATGGAGCAGAAGAGGAAAGAAGGAAAAGGAAGGGAAGGAAAAGGAAAGGAAAGGAAGGAAAAGGGAAGGGAAAGGAGGGGAAGGAAAGGGAAGAGGGGGAAATAAAGGGAAGAGGAGAAAAAAGGGAGAGGAAGGGAAGGGAAGAAAAAGGGAAGGAAAAATGAAAGGAAGGGAAGGGAAGGGAAAGGAAAGGAAGAGAAGAGAAGGAAAGTGAAGGAAAAGGGAAAGGAAGGGAAAGAAAAAGAAGATAAAGGAAAGGAAGAAAAGAGAAGGAAAGGGAAAGGAAAGGAAGGAAAAAGGGAAAAGAAGGGAGGGGAAATAAAGGGAAGGGGAGAAAAAAGGAAAGGAAGGGATGGAAAAATAAAAGGAAGGGAAGGGAAAGGAAAGGAACAAAAGGGAAGGGAAGTGAAGAAAAAAGGGAAAGGAAGGGAAGGGGAAAGAAGGGAAAGAGGGGAAAAGTGAAGGAAAGGAAAAGGAAAGGGAAAAAAAGGAAAAGGAAGGAAAGGAAAGAGAAGGGAGGGGAAGAAAAGGGTAGAGAAGGAAAATGAAGGACAGGGAAGGGAAGGAAAGTAAAAAAAAACAAAAAACCTATGCATGGATAATTTTTCAACCTTAACCATTGTAAAAACTTGTGTTCTAATCTCCTCCCACCCTCTCCCCTCTCCCCTAGATGGCAAATAATCCAATATATGTTAAACATGATTTAAAAAATTACATATATATAACAAGCATTTCTTAAACGAGACACTATTTTAAGCCCTCAGTCCAGTGCCTGGCACACAGTAGGCACTTAATAAATACTTGTTCCTTTTCCTGGGGAGAAGGGCCAGAGAACAGAAGGTGGCTGCTGTGGGCGGCATCCAGGCCCAGACTTTCTAACTCGCCGGACAGCAAACTTGTTCTGAAGTCAGAGCATGGGGGTTCCCGGGCCAGCTCTGCTGTGTGTGTGACTTTGGTCACTTCTCCTGAGCTTTGGTGTCCTCTCCCATAAAAGCCGGAGATCGAATCAGCCTCCGAGATCCTTCTGCCCCTGGCTCTTGGGTCCCAAGATCTTTAATCTGTTCTGAATGGGCCCTTGACACAGTCCCTGGAAAGAATATTAAGGCTAGTGGCCTGATCTTAGGTCCTCTCCTTTCTTCCCTCAGCTTTCCCATCTGTAAAATGGGGGTTCTGATATCTGCCCATTGGTCGAATTTCTCCCACAGAGATGGCATGTTTATAGTCAGAGTAATAAATGCTAAGTATTGGCTCCCACTTCGTTCCTTCCTGTGTATCTTGTTAGGGGAAAAGATGAGAAGCAGTGGAAAAATTGGCAGATGTGAGATCAGAGGACTCGAATTCAAATTCTACTGTCTAATAATCTGTGTGACCCCAGGCCAGTTCCCTCCCTTCCCCATGCCTCATATTCCTTATCTGTAAAATGGGGGGATTAGACTGAATGATCTTAATGATCCCATCTAGCTCTGGACCTAGGCTCCCTCTCCAGGCCTCAGTTTTCCCTTCCCGATCCATGATCCTCTATAACCTATGTGATCTTGGAGAAGTAACTTATCTTTCCTCCATCTGGGTCCTCATGTGTAAAACAGAGGGGGAGGACTGAATGAGCCTCAAAGTCCCTCTCAGCTCTGGGCCTCAGACCCTCTGGTCCAGGAGCCTCTATAGCCCTTCCAGGCCTCCAGGTGGAAGCTCCCAACCTTAGGGGCTGGGGATTAAGGGAGAAGAAATGGGGGATGTAATGGAAGAGGGCTTCTGAGAAGGGTGAAATTCAGGAAGGGAGTGAGAGAATCATGTAGATAAGCCCCGGGATCTCCAAGAGTCATCCCTGCCTTTGACCTTGACCTCCAGGGACAGGAGCCAGTGCAAAGGAAGAGGAGATGGAGGAGGGGGAGGGGGAAGATCAGAGTAGATCTTCCAAAAAAGGGAGAAGGAAAGGAAGGGGAAGGGGAGTGAGGGAAGAGCAGGAGGGAAAAGAGGAGGAAGAGGATGGAGAGAAAGAGGAGGAGGCAGAGGAAGGAGAGGGAGAACCAGGGGAGCGCTTGGCCCTGCACAGAAGGTTAAAGAGCAGGAACCCTCGTTCTCAGATATCCGCCTTGTCTCCCTGCGCTTCTCCATAAGGGACAGGAAGACCTTAGGGAGTAGAAGAGGAGGAAGGCAGAGAGGAGGATGGAGATGGGCTCACCCCCATTCGGTTCCTAGATCCCATGAGCTGCTTGTCTTGGGTGTCTAGGGGACGGACTGGGAGGCCACCACCTGGCGGGGGTGAGGAGTTGGGGCTGAGGGAGGTAGGGGGAGTTGGCAGAGAACAGAGTGGAGAGAAGTAGGTAAAGGAGCGAGAGGAGGGGATGAAGTTAGGGGAAGAGGGGAGACTTCATGGGCTGCTCCCTCCTCAGTGCCTCCACCCTGGCTGTTCTCCAGGGCTGCCTTGTGATTTCCTTCAAGGCTCTGACCTCCTTGGAGGAGAGGAGAGAGGGAGAGGGTCAACCTGGGGAAGCTCACACAAGAAGGCTCCTTCCCTCCCTCCTGCCTCCCATCCCAAGGTTCTCCCCTTCTCGGCGGGCCGGGTCACTGCCGGGCTGGGGGAGGGCTAGGACGCCGGTTAATGCCACAGGGAGCACTGGGGAGATCAGAACCTGAAGCTGGACAAGCCTGCCCCCCCCATACATTCCCTCCATCCACCAACTCAACTGAAAGCTGGATGGGGAGGCCTGGGAAACAGCCACCCTCGTTCTCCTGGCAAGCCAGCAGGGAGGAGGCAGGAGTCCTAGCGGGTGGCCCAGGGGCTGGACTCACGTCCCGCTCTGGCTATTGCCTGCTCTGGCCTTGGGCAGGTCACTACCCTTATTGCCCCATGGCTGAGGAGAGTGGCTTAGGGTACCTTCCTGCCCCAGCAGGAGCATGACTTGGAGTTACAAAGTGCCTCGTCCCATGACGACCAAGTACATGGACTGCTGTGGACAGAGACCACAGGGAGAAAGATGGTGGGAGGGAGGAAGAAGAGGAAGAGGAGAGAAGGAGAAAGGGGGAAGCAGAAGGGGGAAGGGGCAAAGGAGGAGAAGGGAAGGAAGAGAAAAGGAGGAAGAAAGGAGAAGGGGAAAGGAGGAAGAGAAGGAGGAAGAAAGAAGAGGAAGAGGGGAAGAGGAAGAGGAGAAGGGGAGGAGGAAGAAGAGAAGGGAAGGAGGAAGAGGAGAAGGAAGGGGAGGGAAGGAGGAGAAGAGGAAAGGGAGAAGGAGAAAAAAGGAGGAGAAAGAGGAAGGGAGAAGAAGGAGGAGGAGAGGATTGAGAGAAGGGGGGAGAAAGGAAGAAAAGAAGGAGAAAAAGGAAAGGCAGAGGAGAAAGAGGGAAGAGGGGAAGGGGAAGAAGAGGAGGAGGAAAAAGAAAGAGGAGGAAGGGAGGAGAAGGAAAAGAGGAGAATAGTAGAAGAGAGAATGAGAAGAGAAGGAGGAAGAAGAGAAGAGAAAGAGGGAAAAGAGGAAGAAAAAGGAGGGGAGGGGGAAGAAGAAGAGGAAGAGAAGAAAATAGAGGCGGAAAAGGGGAGGAGGAAGAGGAGAAGGGGAGGAGGCTGGAAGCCACTGTCCATTCTTAGCACATTCTGTATCTCTACTTCCTACACCTGACTGCCCCGTGTCATCAGGGAAGTCAGAGGGCTCCCTTCCAGCTGTTTCCCAGATGAGCTGCTGGGGGGGGGGGGCATCCCTGTCCCTCCCCCCAGAAGGCCCCTGACCCAAATCACAGGGGGAGGAGGGACCCCGACAGTGATGGGCCAATTCAGCTCCCTGCTGCCATCCCCACCTTCGCCCCAGCCCACACTCTCTCCAGTGTCTGTCCTATTAGGACTAATACTCCACCGAGCCCCACCCGTGCGCCGTTATGACAGCATCCAGGCAGGGCCCCGGATCTAGAACCAGACAGGCACCCCGAGGCCCTCCAGTTTGCCCGGCGCCCCCTGGCATTTTACAGACTGAAACGGGTCCCAGGCTTGTCCTAGGTCACACAGAGAAGTTTCAGAGGCAGGATTGGAACCCAGGTTCTCTGCCTCCGGGAACATGGTCCCAGACCCAGGAGCCATTCACGTACCCCTTGGCCAAGGCTCCTTTCCCTCTCCGGGATGAGTTCCTCGTCTGTGAGATGTGCAGGATTATTCTCGTTCTTCAGCCGAGTTCACACAGGCTCTTATACAGTTCAAAGTCAGCTATTTATGGGGTGGAGGAGGGGTGGCCTTAGCCAAGTCATTTTATATCCTTCCACCTCAGTCTCCCTGACTGTAAAATGGGAGGTAGCGGTGTCTTTCAAGGGCCTTTCCTTTTCTTGAGCTATGAGCCTCTTATCTGAAACTGCTTTTTTTCTTAGTCTCTCATTCTCTGAGGATCCTCAAGAACCCTTGAGAAATGGGAAGGGATAAATTAGGCTGGGCTGAGCTGGGCTGGACTAAATGAGCTGGGCTGGGCTGATCCAGATTGGAGGAGTTGGGCTAAATTGGGCTAACTTGGGCTGGGTTGGGCTGGGCTGATCTAGGATGAGGGAGTTGGGCTGATCTAGGCTAGGCTGGGCCAGTCGGGGGAATTGGGCTAAATTGGGCTGGATGGGCTGATCTAGGTTGGGAGTGTTGGGCTAAATTGGGCTAAGTTAGGCTGGACTGGGCTGGGATGATCTAGGCCAGGGAATTGGGCTAAGTTGGGTTGGGCCGGGCCGGGCTGGGCTGGGCCAGGCTGGGCTGGTTTATTCTGAGAGAGTTGAGTTGGGTTAAATTGGGCCGGGCCCATCCGGCTACATTGGCCTGGCCTGGCTTGACAAAGCTGGGCCGGCCCTTCTCCAGGAGGGGGGAGGACAATCAGACATCCAAAGAGGACCCCCCCCTCACCTGGGCCGGGGCCCCAACTCTCCCGAGAAACAATGGCTGGGGCCCTCCCATGCCAAGAATGTGGGGCGTAGGCAGGCCGCCCGAGGGGAAGGGAGGGGAGCTGGCAACAATGGGCTTTGGCAGGGGCTGGGCCGGGGGCACGGGAGGAGGGGGCCTGGGCTGGCGGCCCTTGCCAGAATACCAGAGACGGGAAGACTAAGTCCGGGTATCCAGTTCCTCAGGGCTCCCCCATCCCATTCTAAGCACTTAACTCCTAAGTCTCTGCTCCTTAAACAGGCTTGTAAGATCCTAGAATTACGGCTAGAAGCGGCCTCAAAGGCCACGCGATGCACCCCCTCGGTGTGCAGCTGGGGAAACTGAGTCCCAGAGAGAGCCTGTCCCTGAGATCATGGTTTAGCACCAGAAGGGGCCTCAAAGGCTGGCCGGTCTGGGGGGCATTTAAGCCAATGCCCTTTTACTTTAAAGCATTTGTGACTCCCCATCTAGTGAAATCCTCTCCCTTGACAGATGAGGAAACTGAGGTCACAGGAGCAGGAAGCAGATGAGTCAGAATTTGAACCCGGCCCCTCTAACCAGTCCCGGCAACTGGCCTAACTTTGCTTTTGCTTGGCTGGCGGGAATGCCCACTTGGGCTCTGGTGGGATGGAGGTTTTTGCGACTTGAACCACCCTTTCCGGAGTTCAGAGTTTCTGTGGCCGGGCTAAGGATGGGGAGGTTGGGCTGGAAGTGGGGCGGGAAACTCGTTTCTGGGCTCTGGAATCCAATCGTCCTCCTGGGCTCCGGCCTGGGCGGCCTCTGGCTCCTCGTGGCCGCCCCTGAAACTCCCTTCCTTGGGCTCGCCCTGCGGCCCAAAGACCCTGCCCCCAAGCCCTCATCCTTCATCCAGCAGGGAAGTTGCCCCCATCTCCTCCCTCCTCTCAGGCCAAACTCGGGCCCCCCGTGAAGGTGACACATCAGGAAACCATAAATCCCTCTGTGTTTATTGAATCCTTCCTGCTCGGGTCACCGGGGCAGATTCCCTCCCCCCACCCCTCATGTCTTTGCTGGCCCAGCTATTCTCAGAGGAAGTGCTCCCCTTCCCTCCAACCCCCCCCCCAAATCAGACTTAGAATGCCCTGGGGCTAGGCCCGGCTAGACTGGCTGGGCCCGGTTGGATTTGACCAGGATTTGATCAGGATCTGGACCACGGACTGGCTGGGCCCGGTTGGCTTTGACCAGGATCTGGACCAGGCTGTATTGGGCCCAGCAGGACTCAGTCAGGATCTGGCCTAGGCTGAGCTGGCCCAGGCTGATCCGGCTTGGCCCAGGCTCTCAATAAGCCTAGGAATTGCTCAGGGAGTGCTCACCTCCTTTGTACCCTGCACCCCTTTGGAAGTCAGTCCAGAGAACCCTGTGTACCCGACCCGGGAGACTGATGCCAATTAATTGAACTACATTCACGAGAATGCTTCTCCCACATGGGGTCACTTGGAGTCTGCAGCTAAGCACTGGAGTCCAGATTGAGCAAAGGTAGTCCCAAGCTCTGAGCGAGGCTCGTGGCCCAGGGTCCCACGGCTACTGGGATCCGGGATCAGATTTGAACCCAGCTCCTCCTGACTCCCGACTAATAGGGCATTAGTTAATCCATCACTCTGCCTTTACCTTTAGTGTGGATGCAAGGGCAGGAGTCCAAGGATCTCCTTGTCTCTGAAGATGTAAAAATGAGGACATTGGCAATGTAGAACCCAATATAGAACGTAGAAATTGAAAATAGGAGTCTAAGGGAAGTCTGTATAGGAAGGAGAAAACAGAGGAGGAGGAAGAGGTAGCGGTGGTGGAGGAGGAGAAAAAATGAAGAAAAAGGAGAAGGAGGAAGAGAAAAGGAAGGAGGAGGAGGAGGTGGAGGAGAAGGAGAAGAGGAAGAAGAAGGAGGAGGAGGAGAAGAGGAAGAAGAAGGAGAAGAGGAAGAAGAGGGAGAAGAAGAAGGACAAGGAGAAGAGGAAGAAAAATGAGAAGAGGAAGAAAAAAGGAGAAGAGGAAGAAGAAGAGGGAGAAGAGGAAGAAGAGGGAAAAGGAGAAGAGGAAGGAGGAGGAGGAGAAGGAGAAGAGGAAGGAGGAGGAGAAAGAGGAGGAGGAGGAGAAGAAGAAAGAAGGAGGAGAAGAAGGAAGAGGAGGAGGAGAAGAAGAAGAAAAGAAGAGGAAAGAGGAGGAGAAGAGGAAGAAGAAGGAAAGAAGGAGGAGGGGAGAAAAAGAAGAAGGAGGAGGAGGAGGAAGGAAAAAGGAGGAAAAGAAGAAAGGAAAGAGAAAGAAAAAGGGTAACAGAGAGAAGGAGTAACCAATGGATAATCTCATTTCGACACTGGTATCCTCTCCAGGTTTGGAGAAAACAAGGAAAGATGCCCTGGCTGGACTCCCTACTCCTTGGATGAATTTATGGGAAGACTGGCTGGGGTGCAATCTTTATCACTGAGGGGAACATCCAAGGGCACGAGGAGAACTTACCACAAGGCCTTAGATGAATCAGAGTTACTGAATTAATTGAAATGAGTTGGGACAATAGGCAGCTAAGATGGTGCCGTGTGTGGAGCATAAGATCTAGAGTCAGGAAGATTTGAGTTCAAATCCAGGCTCAGATACCTCCTAGCTGTGTGACCCTGGGCAAATCACTTAACCTCTATTTGCCTCAGTTTCCCCATCTATAAAATGGGGATAATAATAACACTTCCCGCCAATTCCCTCCCAGGCTTGTTATGAAAATCAAATGAGATAACATTGGTAAAGGGCTTCATTAAGGAAATGCTAGCTATCATCATCATTATTATTACATGAGATATGTCAGCCAAAACTGCAGATGGGATCCTGGGCTACAGTGAGAGACGGGAAACTCCCGGGAAAAAGGAGCTGTCCTCTGCCGCCGTCCGACGGCATCTGGAACCCCGGCTGCAGTTTTCCACGCCCCATTTTCGGAGACATGGATGAGCCGACCACTGTGCCGAGGGGGCGGCCAGGACAGGACTGAATCTGTGTCCCCAGAGAACCAGATGGATGGAGGAGGCGGATTTATCCTGGAGAAGGAAAGATGCAGGGCCTCCGGAAATCTCCCTTCAAGTATTGACTTGAAAGGCCGTCCTGGAAGAGGGATTTAATTCGCTCAGTTTGGCTCCAGAGCAGAAACAACGAGCGAGATCCATTCCAAAGTGCAACGGACGCCCCAGGAGGCGGTGACATCCCCAGCACTGGAGGTCTTCAAGCCAAAGCTGGAGGGCCCTGCTCAAAGGTCACTATATCCCCCTCCCAGAGATAGGGGGAGGGGAGGAGAATCTGCCCTGCGGACCAGAGCAGGAAGAATTCTCTAAGGATCATGGGATTCCTCAACAAGGCTGATAATGACATCTCGGCCATCCACCATGGCTTTGCTAGGTCTGGGCCTTGGGGTCAGAGGTCAGACCCGATGATCTTTCAAGTCCCTTCAGAGTCTTCTGGGAGTAATAATGTGACCCGTGAGATGACAGTGTTTGTGGGAAGGCGGTCCTGGGGAAAGGAAGCTGAGGAGAGATGGCTTTTCTTGGGACTTGTCCCTGCTCGAGCCTCGACAGCCCAGCCATGGAAGGGGACTGGAGCTGAATCCTCCGTTCTTGCCCTGATCCAGCCCTCTCTTTGCTCCATCCTTGTTCTAACCTCTAGAACGGGACTTCCAAAATGTCTTTCTTGTTTTTTCCCTTATTTCTGGAGAAAGCTCCTCTCCTTTTATCCAAAATGTTTAGGGCAGGCTTCGATTGATTCAAGAAAATATGCTGATCCTAGTTGCAGGCGGTTCCCGCTGGTTGATTCCGTTAAAAAGATTTCCACCCGGCCAAGATGCAGGGGCAAGGGAGCCACAGATGCTTGTGGGAAAGAGACGCCGAGATTGGGGTCTCCGGGAGGCCCGCTCCTCTGTGCTCGACCAGCGGCGACTTTACTTCCCCGTCTCCAACACCACTGAGAGAGCTGATCTCTGCCAGAGACGCTTCTTGGGGTGGGCTGAGCAGGACATTAGCCTGACTGATCGAGATTGTTCTAGACCAAACTTTGGGGTGGGCTGAGCTGGACTTTGTGGGAACAGACTCTGGTGAGCCTTGGCCAGACTCTGGATGAGTCCCGGCAGCACAGGCTCTGGGCCAGGCAGGGCCAAGCACTGGGCTGAGTTTCCCTCCATCTGCATGAGCGAGTCCAGAGCCGAGTTCTACCTCCTGGTCCTGACCCGTGACCTCCAGATGTACCAGCTGCAAATATTTACATGTGTAAAGTAAACTCTTGCGGGAGACTCGCAGGCTTCTGGAGGCCGGGCGGAGGGGATCATGGGGGAGGCCGGGCCGAGGGGATCGTGGGGGAGGCCGGGCCGAGGGGATCATGAGGGCCGGGCCGAGAGGATCACTGGCCTGAGCTGGCCCTTAGAAGAGCAGCAGGAGGGGACTTCGGGGTCTCTGCCTCCAGGGCTGCTGGCTGGGCGGCCACTCTCTCAGCCGGGGAGAGGGACTGAGATGGACCCTCAGCGGCTGCTGCTTTCCCGCAGATTTCATCGCATCCAGTCGGATCAGCAGGAATGTTGGGCTACACTCTGAGCTTCTAGCAAAGACAGAGCCCCGATTAACCACCCTCTCATAGAGGTGGGGGACTGTGCTCTGTCAGAGCTTCTGCTGAGCTGCTTCTTTAGTTCTTCGAGGGCTGTGTTTGGGAATGAAATGGTGTGGAAGTCGAGCCCTGAAACAGGCACGAGGAGCTCCCTGAGGAGGGAAGTCTCTCCTCTAAGGCAGGTTTACATTTTTTCATCAACCGACTTGATCGGGAGCAGAATTTAAACCAGATCTTTCTGGCGGAGGCCGGTTCTCTGTGCACTTGAGCTATGATGCCGCTCGAGACAGCGCAAAGCAGAATTTAGCAGGCCCTTCTGGGGTCAGATAGCTGTAAAGCAAGTTGATGGCTTCCAGTTTAGGAGTCCCTGAACTAAGCGATCTCGATTATAACTTCTCCCAGCTCCAACATCCTCTGTTCTAAGCTTCCTCCTTCCCAGCCCTGACATCCCTTGTTCTAAGCCCCCTCCTTCCCAACCCTGACATCCCCTGTTCTAAGACCCTTCAGAACCCTGACATCCCCTGTCCTGAGGCTATCCCACCTTTTCATTATTTTCATTATAATTAATCTCTTCTTCCTGTCTTCCCCACCCCCACCCCCCCTGGTAACCCCCCTCCAGCAGGGTCATTGACAGTTTGTTGAATGGAAACTCTCCAGCCCGGAAATCGGGAGAGGGGCCAGGAGCTTCCATCGGACCTTGGTTCTCGCCTCCCCGGAGGAGTTCCTTGGTAGGACAGGGCCCAGGGCCAGCTTCACCAGGGAGGGGGGCGCAGCAGCTGCAGCTTATTCTCTGCCCCCACCTAGCACAAGGGCCTGCATACAGCAGGCAGTTAATCAACTTGAGTGGAAAAATTCAGAATTCATCTTAAACTGGGCTTTGAAGAATGACTATGATTTCAGCTGGTGGTAATCAACCAACGAGCAATCATTAAGCTCCTGCTGTGTCCCAGGGGATATCCTAAGCAAGGTTATGGAGGCATAAAGTCACGGGAGGTGTATAACAAATGGGGCGTACCTAGGGCGCTGCAAAGGGGACTATTTCTTAGGGCCCTCAGATGGGAAGGGGCAGGGAACGGCACCTTTCAGTCCTGCAGTAGCTTAGAAACCATTTCTCTTAGCTTTGGATCAAGGAGAATAATTGACTTCAGAAGTCTCTCACGACTTCTCCCTTCTCTCCCTTCCTGGGCTTCCCAACAATAGCTGCACAATGTGTCCGTCTCTGCCAAATGCTCATGTGTCTCCGACCCCTCCACCATAGATACCTATATCTCCGTTTTTGGCCGTGGTAGCAAGCGCTCGGCTTAAGGTAAGTCCGAGAAGGTCAGGGCCTGACTGTGAAAGGCCTCGAGTGCCCAGGGGAAAGCATTTGGCCCAGACGGATTAAAGGTGACCCAGCTTTAAATCCAGGCTGTTCTCCTTATGATTTACATGACCTTCCTCTCCCTGGGCCTCAGTTTCCTGATCTGTACAATACGGGGAGAGTAGATAGAAACCGAGAATCCTTCTGATGTTAAGCTTCAGGCTCTGGTGAAATGGGTTTTGACAGTGCACAAGTCACTGAGGGCGTGAGTGACTTCTTGCTGAAGTCGGGCCCTCAAGGAGCTTATGGTCCGATGGATTTGTGGCCGGCCTTCCAGGCTCCTGGCCTGCCCCCCAGGTACCACAGGAGAAGGCCCATCCCTAGTTTCCTATGTCTGTTCTCCGGGGAGCCGGGGTGACCCGACAGGCGGGACCATACAGGAGTTGGGATGCTGGACTTCAGAGCTAGGAAGACCCGGATGCAGAACGAACCTGAGGCGCTTCCTGGGCCAAGCCATCCGGGACTGGCCCTTCCCGGGCCTTCGGCGCACTCCCAGGCGCAGACCTGGCAACGGACTTGGCGAGATGCTGCACATGTGGGCCGCAGCTGGGAAGCAGACCCGGGCCGCTCTCCCCAGACCGTCCCTCAGTTATTTACGGCTCACCAAGCCCGGTGCTTAGGGAACGGGCCCGCTGGAGGACGGGAAGGAGCTGGAGGCGGGTGAGATTGGGATTGAGCTTTTTTTCCCTCAATGTGAGCCAGTTGTGGGACCCCCCCCCACCAAGACAAGACAGGTGGGATCGATTTGGGGTTTTGGGTCATTGTGATCAGAGTATGGGGGGCTTTGAATGGCTGAGCCCTTCAAACTCCCCATCCCCAACTGACTCTGTGGAAAGGAACCTCAGGAGGCAAGCAATGAGAGCAAGAGACGGCGTTAGTTTAATCTCTGGTGACATGAAGGAGCCCCCATAGTGGTCAGCGCTAAGGATTCTGGGAACACGGATGAAGTCCCAGCGCCAGCCCCTCGGGAGCCTCTTTAGCCCAAGAACTGGGATGCTGGAGCTGGAGGTGGGGACGTCTTCTAGCTTCCAAATCTGCATCTAGGACGAGAGGCAGCTGGTGCTGGAAAAGGGCCTGGGTCCTCCCCCCCTCTCTTCCCCCCCCCTTAACAGCTGGGAGCAGATGGTCCTTCTTGTTCGGCCCCCCTACCAGAGCAACCCTTTCTGGGCCTGTGGGTTCAGATTTGTAAACAGCCTCCCCTGATCTCCCTCCACATCCCGCTGCTTCTCCCTAACCCATCCGTGTCCTTGATTTGTCTCCTTACCAATCCCACCCCCTCTTCCTTCCTTCTGCTCTCTCCCTTTCTCTAGGGTCCTTCCAGCATCTCTGACCCCGGACTTTGGTCTTAGCATGCTGTGTGACTCAGCAATAATAACAATGTCTATATTTATATAATGATAATAATAGTTGGTACTTTACAAATATCATTTCATTTTGTCCACATAACAGCCTTGGAAGGTAAGGGCTAATTATTATCCCCATTTTACAGATAAGAAAACCGAGGTAGCCAGCTGTGTCACTTGTCCAGGGTCACCTAGCTAGCAAGTGCCTGAAGCTTGATCCTAATTCAGATCTTCCAGACCCGGGGCCCAGTGCACTATTCCCCTTCTGGGATTCATTCCGCTCATCTGGAAATTGAAAGCGGCTCCTTTTTTTTCCCTGTTTGTCCCTGTTTTCCCACCCACCCCCATTCCCTCCCAACCACAGCCTGTGGTTATGGAAAGAACACTGGATAGAGAGCCAGGAAATCTTGATTCCCATCCTGGCCCTGTAACTTCTTCTCCGTGTGACCTTCGGTTAGTCACCTGGAAAACAAATGGATTGGGCCAAATGACTGGAAGATCTCTTGAAGTTCCAAATATCTACTCTCTCGATCCTAGTCACTTGCCCTCAGTTTTCCCATCTGAAAAATGGAATAATAATCAGGAGTCAACGTGTCATAGTGGAAAGCATTAGCTTTGGAAGTGGAGAACATTCAAATATTGGTTCTGCCTGTTATTACACATGTGACCAATTTCCTTATCTGTGTGATGGGACCCACAATGCCATGTTGGGATGTGCTGGGAAAAGCATTTTACAGACTTAATTTTTTTGGATTTTTTTAAAAAGCTTTTAATTTTCTTTTTCTTTTTTTCTTTTTTTAAAGCTTTTAATTTTCTTTTTCTTTTTTATTTTTTAAGCTTTTAATTTTCTTTATTTTTTATTTTTTAAGCCTTTAATTTTCTTTTTATTTATTTTTTAAGCTTTTAATTTTCTTTTTATTTGTTTATTTGTTTATTTTTTTTAAGTTTTTAATTTTCAAAACATGGGCGTGAGTAGTATTCAACATTCACCCTTGCAAAATCTTGTGTTTCCGATTTTCTTCTCCCTCTGTTTCCTCTATCCCCTCCCCTAGATGCAAGTAATCCAATATATGTCAAACATGTCATTTTGCAAACTTTAAAACCTGATAGAAATTTGAGTTCTTTTTCCAGTTCTTTTTACAGTCTTGAGTAAAGTATTTCCTCGGTTTCCCCGTCTGTAAAATGAGGTTGGACTGTCTGATTTGTGACATATTTACCGATTCTTGGCCTTGTGCATTTTAAAGAAGTGGGATGAAGTCAATTCAGAGGCTCTCAGGTTGGAAGAGACCTCAAAGGCCGGCTAGCTCAAATTATCCCTGAACAAGAATCCTCCAGGAAACGTAACTGGCGTGTCATGGTGCCTGATGGGATGCAACGCCTCCCTTTGGGGAGCTCTGCTTAGCCATCTTTGTTCCTGCCCACCTAGGGCTCCTGTCTCTCCCCAGAGTTCTCAGGTTTCCTGCAAATGCTTGGGCTAACAACACATAGACTATAAGACAGATTTTACTTAACCAATTAAAAACAGACAAAAAACGTATACGGGGACTGGTGTTTAAGTCCCTCAGGAATTAGTCAAATGGTTTTCTCTTTTCCAGAATGCACAAAGCAAACCTGCCCATTGAGGGGCCCTCCCTTCCTGCTGGTCCGCTATCGTCCAAGTGGGGCTCGGTACCACCGAGGGGATAAACCCAGATTGCTCTTGGAAACACCTGATTCTGGTTTCCCACTAAGCTGTTTTCTTTGGGATTTCACTAAATTCTCCCTTTCTCTATCTCTTTCTTCTTTTCTTCTCTTCTCTTCCCAATTTATAACACATCCAGGCAATCCTCATATTATTCCCACTTTTTCCAGGTAATTCACACCTCATTGGACAATTATCCACCCCCCTCACCCCCTCAGGGCTCCTGTCTCTCCCCAGAGTTCTCATGTTTCCTGCAAGCACCCGGGCCATGACCTTTTCATCAACTATATCCGGGTAACGGGATTTCCCCAAAATTGGCTCCCTTTGTAATTCTCTGGATTTTAATCGATGCCTTTTTTTAACATTCAGAGTAAAACATAGTTTTTGGGTGTAACTGAGCAGGGACTTTGTTTTATTCACCTACATATATGTGTATATAGTGTTTGTAACTTGCTTTGTCAGTATGGAGGTGGGGAGGAAAAGGGGACAGAGGGCAGAGCTTTGTTAGAAAAAAAAATAATTAATTGAAAAAAAAAAGAACATTAATCTGAGAAGGAGGCCATAGACTTCCCCTGCTAAAGACATCCATGACATAAAATGATTAAGGGTCCCCCAGGCCATAAGTATGGGCTTCATCTTTGTCTTACAGAGGGGGAAATTGAGGCAATAATGGCATAAGTGACTTGTGCAGGGTCACTCAGCTAGTAAGTGTCTAAGGGCAGAATTCGCATCCATGTCTTCAGAGCACTATCCATTATACCAGACTATCTCCTGAGTCACAGTGGTTTCCTGGGGAATGTAAGAACGGGGCTCCCTTATGAGACACTGGTCTTTCTCCTTTTGAAACCTGGTCCCAAGCTTACCTCTTCCAGGAAGCCTTCCGAGATTCACCCCAAAGGGGATGGGCTACCTTGAGAGGTCCTCATCACTAAGGGTCTTCAAGAAGCGTACATAGCCCTATGTCAGGGAGGTAAAAGAGGGGCGGTCTTGTCTGGTTCTGGCAGCTGAGATGAGGATGAGGAGGAGGATGATGGATGGATGGATAGATATATGCTACCTACTAAATGCCAGGCACTGTGCTTTATCTCATTTGATTCTCACAACAGCCCTGGGAGGTAAGTGCTATGATCACCCCCATTTTACAGATAAGGAAACTGAGGCAGGCAGAGAGGAGGTGATTTGCCCAGGATCACACAGCCAGTGCCTGAGGCACTCAGCTCCCTGACTCCAGGCCCAGCACTATCTACCTGCCACACAGCAGGGACCCTTTCTAGGGCCGAGTCTCTGTGATTTTATTTCCACACATCATGATCCTCCACAAAGGACCCTTGGGGACAAATAAAACCATGGAGAGGGGCACTGGCCCAGCCAAAATTGTGCTGTGAGATTTGCGGGCCCCCGAGTCCCTCTGTGGGACTCAGTCTCCCCATCAGTTAAACCCTCTCCTGAGTGTCTGAAGAAGAGGAAGCAATCGGTCCTGGGGGATGCTGGGTGGGAGCAGAGGGTCTGCCGCTAAGAAAGCACTTTGCCCATTGCAGATGGCCTCAGTTCCCTGGAGCCCGCGTGGCACGGCCCCTCCTTGCGCCGAATGGCCCTTCAGCCCACGGTATCTTCAGGTAAGTCCCAGCCCTCGCCCTGTGGGAGCCTTCCCCGGGAGGAGGGAGAGGAGCGGTTCCCTCAAGGTCTCTGGGGAGGAGGGGGCATCCGGAGAAAGCCGGACCATTCATGCCCAGGGAGGCTAAGGAAGGTAGTGATGGAGACGAGCAGCTGCAGCAGCAGGAGGCCTTCTGGGTGATGAAGGTGCAATTAGCCCCAGTTACCCCTGGGAAATCCAAGGCTCCCCAGGCCCAGCCCCCCCCCCTGCTGCTGGCCTGGGGGGAGAGGGAGGCCCCTTCTGTGCTTGGAGCCGAGGTTTGCCCTTCCAGACCCAGGAAGACCCTGGGGAGTCCTCTCAGACATCCTGAAGGAAGCTGCAATTAGCCCCAGTTACCCCTGGGAAATCCAAGCTCCCCAGGCCTAGACCTTCCCCCTGTCCCCCTGCCCCCCGCTGCAGGGCTGGGGGAAGAGGGAGGGCCTGTTCTGTGTTTGGAGCCCTTCTTCCAGACCCAGATCCTGCCCCGAGAGACCCCAGGGAGCCCCCTCAGGCAAGGAGGGTCACCGGCCAGGTCACAGGCCTGGGATGATGCAGGGAGGCGATAGCAGAGCCAGGCTTGGCCGGGGAAACAGGGGCAGCTCCAGGCCGGGGCAGTCGGCCAGTCACAGGAAATGGCCACGGGGAAGATGTAGGGGAAAGAGCGCTGGTCAGCGAGGGCGTAGGTAGGCCCCAGGCCAAGCCTGGCTCTGCCACAGCCTCCCTGCACGCAGCCCTCTCTCAGCCTCAACTTTCTCCTCAGCAGAATGGGGTGAATGGCCCAGGGAGCCAAGGAGAGAAAAGATGCGGAAGATTCCCCTCACCCCAAGAAGAGAGAAAAGGTGAGTCCGAACAAAAGCTCAGCCCGTGTCAATTGTCTTCCTCAGGTTGTCTAAACTGCAGCAAGGTGGCCGAGCTGGCCGAGCGGCTGAAGGTGCTGGAGGACAAGGTCAGTGAAGCTAAAAGCTGCCCCACAATCCCCCACACCACAACCGGCACAGCCTCCCAGCTGTCCCCTCCTGCCATTTAAATACCGTCCGTGACAGGGAGCTCATCACCTTTCCTCATTCCCTACATCCCATCCCTCCCCTCGGCCAGCCGAGTCTCTGCCCCTGCCTATGGAGGGTCGCCCGTCCGAATCTCAAGGACCTGGAAGAGAGGAGGGGGCTGATGACTTTGTGCAGCTCTGTCTTGCTTAAATCCAATCGCTCCTAATTCTAGCCAAGCAGACGCCTTCTCTCTACCTTGGGGGGGGCATACCAAGGAGGATTAGGTTGGCACCTGGAGCGCCAGCCCTCACGAGTGCCATCGTGGGTCAGAGGCAGTTCTTCCTGGCTCCCGAGCCAGCTCTCTATCCTTGATGTCACTCAGCTCCCTTTTAGGAGTTGTCTTTCCCCGTTAAAGTACAAGCTCCTGGAGGGCAGGACTGACTCTTTCCCTTATTCTCATTGCCAGTACTTAGCACAGAGCCTGGCATACAGTAAGCACTTAATAAGTGCTGGTAGACTCGTTAGTTGCTTCTTGCCTCCCATATGATGGCTGCACAGACGTTTGAAGAGATTGTGTTCTAAGCTCAGACATTCACGTATCCGATTTCCTGTTCTGTTCACCCGGGGATTTCTACTTTGCCAGATATCGACCCATTTCATCTACATTGTCAGTGTTCTTGTATACTTGGGTAACCAGCTCTGTTCATTATCTTTATTTCACCTTCATCAGTTGCGAACTCCGCCTTTTATTCCCCGATACCAACAGAACGGCGTGGGTCAGGGCCATGGCCTCGGCCTGATTTTGTTCTGCCGCTGGATTTCGCCGATCCCAGAGAGCAGAGGGAGGTTCACGACTCTGCTCGGGCTCCCTTAACTCCGTTTGTTCCCAGCCACTTCGCACCGTCCTCGTTTCTCCTCAGAAATGGAGGTCACACGACTAACCACTTGGATCCCTTTCCTTTGTAGCCGTCTCTTGAGGATCCGAGCGGGGAAGAGAGCGAGAGCTAGTGGACGATGGGGAGGAATGGGAGACCCCAGGAGGGCTTTTGGAGGCTGGGGTTTAACTGGAGGCAGCTGGAAGTGGCCAATGGAAAGAGACAAGTGATAAAGTGCAGGTGGTACAGGAAGCAATGAGCCGGGGAAGATGGGGTGGGACGGGATTGCTGGTGCCATATTGGGGTTTGCCTCGCAGGGGATGGAATCAAGGAGATTTTGTTGTTCAGTTGTGTCCAGCTCTTTGTGCCCCCCTTTGGGGGTTTTCTTGGCAAAGATACTGGAGTGGTGGCCGTTGCCTTCTCCAGCTTAATTTACAGATGAGGAAACTGAGGCAGTCAGAGTAAAGTGACTTGCCCAGGGTCACACAGCTGCTTCTCAATGACCCGGAAGAGAGAGTGAGACCGATGACTTTGTGCAGCCCTGCTCAACTTAAATCCAATTCACAGGCGGGTCAAGAAGTTGTCTTGTGATGTCATTGGTCCTCTTCAGAAAGGATATGTCTGAGGCAGGACTGGAACTCAGATCCTCCTGACCCCAGACCTGGCACTTTCTGTCCACTGTGCCGACTAGGAGCTGAGGAGGAGATGGGGGTGGTTTGTTTCTGAGTGAAGGGGAGAAGAGGAAGTCTCGGCTGGTGGAGGACCAAGTGAATTATGGGGTGAGAAAAGGTGGGAGTCAGCTAGATGGAAGACAGCTTTAAATGCCAGATTCTAGTCACTTTACTTCCGCAGCACGTGCCCAAGAGCCAGCGACTTTCTCATGGCAGTCCTGCTCTTACAACTTGCATTGCCTCCGACTCGTTTCTCCTCCCCGGGCCTCAGTTTCCCCACCTTTTAAATGAGGGAAGTCATGTGATAAAATGTGTCTCATTTTCACCAGCTGTAAAATGAGGGGGTAGAAGGAGACGGTCCCTGTGGCTTCCTCCACTTTTACATCGATGATTTTCCGGTTCCCCCAACTTACTGATGTCTTTACTAAAAGTGTGAAGCACGAGAGATGAATGTTTTCCTCCCCTGTGCCCTTCTTTATTAGCCCAGTGACAGACCAACCCAGGAGATATTCCCTCATCAACTCTGGACTCTTGGAATTGAATCAAAAATTATTGAGAATCCTCCAAAAATCTGCTGTTCACATGGAATCTATCAATATTGGCCATTTTTGAAATGAAAATATCTTATAAAATTGTGTTGAGCCTGCAGACTCCTCTCTGAAGGGATCTAGGGACCTCAAGGGTCCCCAAATCCCATCAGGAGAGCCAGTGCTTGAGTCTGTTGCCCTCCCCTAATCCTCCTGTGGGTAGGGCTGACAATACTGAAATACTCTATGCTTCCATTTGCTTTGCCAAGGAGAACAACCTTCACACTGGCAAGAACAGAGCAAAAATAGAGACCAAATAACCCAAATACGTGAGGAAATAAAATAAAGACAGAAGGCATATATGCCTTTAATCTCTAACAAATCGCAGCAGCAGCAGCAGCACTTGAACCCGGGTCCTCTGGCCGAGGTGAATTAGCCTCCAAGACAAAGGACTGGGAAATACGAAGACTGAGTCGCTATCGAGGAGACCTTAAAGATCAGGAAGTGTGAGGAGTGGTGATGATCACCTGCCTCCAGGCCCAGCTGTGGGGAAATCTGAACTGGAGTAACTCCCCACCTCAGGCAATCAGGTGTCTGCACCAAGCAGGAAGCTTCCGTGTTGCCTAAGGATGGGTGATTCTGGCTAAAAACTGAACAGGTCAAAGCTCCCATGCTCCTCAGTGAGGAGTTGGGTCCCATGAACAACACCTGTATGTCTGGTCTAGGCGAGATGGGGAGACCTACTTAGAAAGAAAGAAGAAAGAATGAATGAATGAAAAAAAGAAAGAAAAGGAGGAAGGAAGGAAGGAAGGAAGGAAGGAAGGAAGGAAGGAAGGAAGGAAGGAAGGAAGGAAGGAAGGAAGGAAGGAAGGAAGGAAGGAAGGAAGGAAGGAAGGAAGGAAGGAAGGAAGGAAGGAAGGAAGGAAGGAAGGAAGGAAGAGGGGAGGGAGGTGAGGAAAGAAGGAAGAAGGAAGGAAGGATGGAGGGAAGTAGGAAGAAAGGATGGAAGAAAAGAAGGAAGGATAGAGAAAGGGAGAAAGGAAGGATGGAAGAAAAGAAGGAGGAAGAATGGAAGAAAAGGGGGGAGGAAGGAAGAATAGAGGGAGGAAGACAGGATGGAGGAAGGAAGGCGGGAGGGAGGGAAAAGGGAGAAAGAGAGGGGGGAGAGAAGAAAAGAGAGGGGTACAAGGAAATGAAGGAAGAAGGGAAAGAGAAAGAGAGGAGAGAGAGAAAAGGAGGGAAGGAGAGAGAGGGGAAGAAAAATGATCATCTAGTTCAGAAACATACAAAAAGAAGAGGATTGTCTGAAACGAGCCATTCTGGAGGAGCTCACTGGCTCATTGTGACCACAACTTCCATATCCAGACATTCACCCACCGTCCTCTCACCAAGGCGCTCTAGGATTTTGCCAGGAATGGAAGCCAAGTTCATTTACCTGGATTCGTCGGTTCCCTTCTCTTTCCCTTTTTGAAAGCCGGACAGTCCGGGCCCCTCCCAGTCCCGCCTCACCTTGCCTCCCCATCTGGGCTCAAGGCTCCCGCTGTCCTGAGCCTCTCCCTCAGCACTGTGCCTGGTACAAAGCAACCACTTGCTAAATGTTCATTGACTTGGCTATTCTCAGGCAGAAGAGGGAGCGACGTGGGCCAGACAAAAGTACAATTGGACAGATTTAGAATGGGCTGAATGGCTGGATTCAGAGATGGGCCGTCAATGAACACATGTCAGTTGGAAAAGTCTCTGGCCGGGCCCTCGGGCTTCTGTGCTTTATGCTATTTAACATTTGTATAAATGATTGGGATAAAAAGCATTAATATAATGCCCTGAGTTTTACACGAGTGCACATGTGTAACATAACAGATCACTTACTGTCTCAGGGAAGGGGGAGGGAGAGGGAGGCGAATCGAATTTGGGACTCAAAACTTTTGAAAATGTTAAAAATTGTAAAAAATATCTTTAAAAAATATGTACTTGAACAGTCAGGATGCAAAAAAAAAAAAAAGGCTATGACATTCTGGAAAAGCGAGCTGAGTTTAGTGGAACCCAATTTAATTGGGATAAATATGTGTGAGTTCAAGAAATCAACATTATAAGTGAAGAGATGGCTGGCCAGTGGTTTGTCTGAAAAGGATCTGGGGGTCTTAAGGAACCACAAGCCTGTTAGGAGTTGATATGTCAGGTAGCCAAAAAAGCTTCCTGGGCTGTGGTGAGAAGCCAGGAACTAGGGAGGGACTGGAAAGGACCTCAATAAGCTAGAAAACATCCAGAGAAGGGAAAACGGAGTGGGAAAGTTCAAATTAAATGGGGACCAGAGGAAGGAGTCGAGCTGGAAAAGAGAGAGCCCGAGTATGTCATCTCCAAGCATGGAAAAGGGCGTTAGTCTCGTCCGGCCCGAGCCCCGAGGGTGGAGGCAGGAGGCTGCCCAGGGACAGACAGATGGGGGGGCTCTGTGTAAGGAAGATCTTCCCGACAGCAAGTGCTGTACAGAGCCGGGAGTGACAGGCGAACTCTCAGCAGAGTTTGTCCAACAGATGAACCCATGTTTAGAATATGGCTGAGGGAATTCTTGCTTGTATCCCAGTGGCTCCAAGTGACCTGGCAGGTCCCCTTCTGGCTCTAGAATTAGGGGATTCTGAGTTAGTTAGAGAACTTAAGCCCCCCTCCCACATTCTCCAGGCTCCCCCACCCAGAACGATGCCCCCTCCCCCACTCTGAGACCGGACCCTCCTCCTGTCTGCCTCCTGACCATCCCACTCCTCTCCTCCCAGGTGTCGGTGCTGGCAGTAACTGAGCAGGCGGCATCCCTGCCCCTTGGCGCTCCGAGGGAGGCCAAAGGGGGGGACGGGGAGCCGGCCTCGCTGTGGGGGCTGCCAGCTGCCCAGGGGAGCCCCGGAGACGAAGAAGTCAGAGGTGAGTAAGGGCAGAGGGGCCAGAATTCACTGTAGACTTCGTGGAACAGAGGTGAGGGTCTGCGAGAGGCAGACTCACTGGGAGTGCTTTCCCTCTGGAAAATGTCTCCCTCCAAGTGGCTCCTGGGTATAAGGAGAGTAGCAGGTGCCAGGCCCGGAGATCCGGAGGGGAAGGGCTGGGGTTTGCTCTGAGGATGGGCTGGGGAGGAAGTTACCCAGAATAGGTCAGTCTGGGCTTCTTCCCTTGGGGTGGCCAGAGGGAAGGGGGGCTAATGGTTGAGAGGGAAGTTGGCACAGAAGACACTTTCCAGGCCCCCTTCCCTGGCCCAGCAAGAGCAATGTGGACCATGACCTCTATTCCCTCCACATGGCAGGGCCTCCTGGAGCTGGAGAACGACGCAGGGGGACCATGCTCACCCGGGATGGTAGGTATCATCGTCTTTTTAAGACTGGGGAGAGGGGTGACCTTTAGCGGGAACCTAGGGGAGACTCTAGGGGCCAGGAACCATAGACACACCCCTCACCCCCAAACGCTTCTGCCTTGCACCCTACACCCCCTGGCTGGGCCCTGACAGACATTTCCCTCCTTCATAGGCCGAGGAGGTGTTCCCGGGCCCCCAGGGCCTTCTGGCCCCAAAGGAGACACGGGAAGCCGGGGTCCATCCGGAGTGCCTGGGCTGAAGGGCCCAGCTGGGCCACCAGGTGAGTTAGCAGGGGCCCTGGAGGTCCTGCCAGGTCCAAGGGCCTCCTCTGGGATACTGGGGCTGGACTCGAGATAGGGGCCTTGGGAACTGGGATGGCACCACTGAGTCCTGGTTGTCCCTCCTGCCCCCCTCCAGGGCCTAGAGACTATTTCAGCATAACCTAAACTCCTGGGATGTGAGAAGTCCCTTCTCCCAAAGCAGATCACAAGTGACCTGTAACTCTGGGCTTAAAGAGCCGCCTAAGGCTTACCCATAATCACTCAGCTGGCAAGAGAAGACAAGACCTGCGCCCATCTTCTGAGTCCCAAGTCCTGCTCCCATCATCCCACTGTTTTTGCCCACAGTGGTCCATCCAAAAATATTCTTAAGCACTTACTTGTATATGCCAGCTTCTCTAACAAGCGAGAACGCATGAGTGAGTGAAAAAGTGTTTTACTGAGCGCTCATTAGGTGTAGAGCACTAATTAGTGGGCACCTAACGAGGGAAAGCTCGTTATTCAAAGGATTCAAACTCCTCTGTGGGGAGTTCCTGAGAAACATCTCGGATTTATCTGTTGGCCAAACTGGCCAACTGCACTTGGATGCCCCACGGACATTTTGTGCCAAAACAAAACCCTCCAAAATGGATTCTCCTCCTCACTCATTGCAACAATCCCAGACTCCTCGATGTTCCCAGAGCTGACCTCCCACCTCCAGGCTTTTGTCTAAGTTGTCCCACTCTCCGGGAAAGCCGTCCTTCCCTCCCCCACTTCCTAGCTGCCCCAGCCGGCCCACCAGGGCCTTCACAGGAGATTTTGCCTTTACTGCTTTGTGTACATACTGTAACCCCCCCTTCCTCCGCCCGCCCCCAGACATAAATTCCTTGGGGTTAGAAATTATTTTAAGGAACTCGATAAATGTTTATCAAAGGGAACGGTCCCTTCTGCTCAGGAGGACGGTAAGAGTTCAGAAACAATGGTATCTGTTTTCCTCCTCTCTTCACTAACCCTCCAGGTGCCCAGCACAGGGTTCTATGCCCAGTGTTGATTAATCATCCCTGTCCCTCCCTTTTTTCCTCATTATTTTCCAGGGCCCCAAGGGCCACCCGGCAGCCCAGGTCAGGATGGAGCTAAGGGAGAGAGGGGCCCCCCGGGACCTCCTGGACCCCCAGCGCCAACTGGACCCTCCACAGCCCAGATCTCTGAACAGGGTGAGTTTCCCCGGTGGGAGAGATGAGTGGAAACAAAGATGGGGGCCAGCTGAGGTGGGGGTAGAAGAACCCCTTTCTGGACATGTCTAGAATTGAGGTGGGAGCTGGAAGCCAAGGACAAAACCCCATCTCCCAGACACCCCAAAAAGCCGTTCGGGCGCCTTCCCGGCCCAACGTGGCCTTCGGAGCGCCGGACCCTTGAGAGCAGATAGAGAACACTCCGAGGCTACCACAGGCGCCATCTGAGCTCCCCGCCAGAATTGTCCCAGAATCCCCGTGACTCAGGCTGGCCCAGCCCCACCTCGGAGGAGGCTGTTTTCTTATACGCGAACACTCCTCCGGCGTCAGAAACAGAAGGAACAATAGAAGGATAGAACCTAGAACACCCTCGCCAGAAAGGACCTTGGGGAACCGAACCTAGAATGTCAGAGCTAGAAAGGGCTTTAAGACAGAAAACAAAGCCCACCCACCCTTCCTCTGGCTGAAGGCGTTATTGAAAGTCCCAGTGAAAAAGGGAACGCTCCCGGCCAGCAGGGCTGAGGTCATGGAGATGGGAGGATTTCAGGTCCAGGACGGCCTGTGGAGGGGATCTAATCTAATTAACCAAGAAAGAAACTGGCCCAGAAAAGGGAAATTATTTGGCCAAGATCACCCAGAGGAAACCCAAACAAACTTTTATCTCCCTTCCAGGGCAGTCAAAGGCTGACCTGGGTCTGGATTTCAAAAGGACAGGATCACAGAGGCCATCTGTTTACAGAAGGGGAAACTGAGGCAGGCACACATACAAACACACACACACTTATCAAAAAACAAAAACAAAAAAAATCCCACAAAACAAACCAAAAACCAAAAAAAACCATTAGTGACTTGAACTGAGTGGGAAAGCTCTGCCCCCTGGTGTCCAAACCTGGTCCTGCTTCCAATGATCCTCATTGTCCCCCTTATATGAAGCTAAGGGACAAGGCTGACTGCTAGAGAGCTCTGGATTTGGATCTGGCTTTGAATGCTGGCTCTGCTGCTCATTAGCTAAAGGACATCAGATCAACTGCTTCCCTTCTCTGGCCCCCAGTTTCTTCCTCTGTAAAATGAGGAGACTAGTTAAATGATGTCTGAGGTCCCCTGCCGCTATAAATCTGTGACTCCTGCCCCTGTCACCGTCCCAGAACTCAACAGCATTCAGGTGCTTCGTTAAAAGAAGTTGTATTTTAGCATGAAATTCCCAAGGAATAACTCTCTAATGGTGGAATTTCAGGCACTGTGATAACATGGGGAAAGGGCCGGCTGCCTTTAGTGGCTCTGAAAGGCTTTATAGCAGAGGGCTTAGAGTTAGGAAGACCCGGATTCAAGAACTACCTCGGAGTCTTATTAGATACATATTAGGCAAATTACTTAAATTCTCCAGATCTCATTTTGCTCATCAGTAAAATGGGATAATAAAGTTTGCAATAACTATGGCCATAGATTTAGGGGAGGTAAAGGAGGGAAAAAATTCAAAATGTACAAAAATGAATGCTGAAAATTATCTTTTCTTGGGAAAATGAAATACTATTGAGAAAAAAATAAAAGAAAGAAAAACAGGTTATGATAAAGCATTTTGAGTTCAAATTCTGCTTCAGACACTTATTATATGTATGACCCTGGGCAAGTCATTTAGCTTCTGTTTGCCTCAGTTTCTTCATCTATAAAATGGGAATAATAATGGTACCCACTTCCCAGGGCCGATGTGAAGATTCGATGAGATAACAGGTATAAAGCACTTTGTATAGATTCTAGATACAATTCATTTCCTTTTTGGACAGGGTTATCAGACCGAGCGATCAAGACAATTCTGTCAATTAGATCACATTTACTTAAATTTTAGCAAAGAAACTCTCTCATGCTCATCTTTATTTTTATTTTTTTTAGAGCTCTTTATTTTCAAAACATATGATGATAATTTTTTACCATCGACCCTTGCAAAACCTTGTGTTCCAAATTTCCCCCCTTCTCCCCATCCCTTCCCCTAGATGGCAAGTAATCATAAACATGTGCATAACATATATTGATGTGTTAAACATGTGCAATTCTTCTACACATATTTCTACAATTATCATCTCATGCTCTTCTTACAGAAAGGATGGAGGGATCAAACTATCGATGGATTTGGAACCGACTAACTGGTTGGTCTCCTAGAATAGTCACTAATAATCGGTTCCATGTCCCTTTGGAAGGAGACTCTAGTTGAGTGCCTTGCACTTGGCTCGGCACTTTTTAACATTTCTATCCATGAGTCAGAAAGACGACAGGCTTATGAAATTTTCAGGGGACACAAGGTCCCCTGAAAGTATAGACAGAGAACAGTTAAGATTCAAAATGATATTAACAGGTTAGAACATAGAGCAGAGGGGAATATGAAATTTAAATAAATGTAAAGTCTTATGCTTGGGTTCAAAAAATCAACTTTGCAAGAACAAAAATTAGGTGGAAGACATGATATTATGTAGTGGTTTTCTGAAAATGAGGATTTCAGTGAACTAGAGGCTCAGTATGAGTTGATAGTAAAATAGAGCGGCCAAAAAGGCTGATGGAATCTGTAACTATATCAGGAGGCCTGAGCTTTCAATCACAGGAGAGTTGTAGTCTCAACCTTTCTCCATCCTAGTCATACCGCATAGGGAGCATCGGGTCTGGACAGCACCATACATGAAGAACATCCATAAGCTGTGTCCAAAGGAAGGCAGCCAAGCTGGGAAAGGGCCAGGTTATATGAGGAGCATTTGAAGAAAATGAATTTATTTGGCCTAAAAGAGAGAAACTGAGCCTGGGAGTGGGATGGAGAAAAAACTTGGTGCTATCTAGTTATAACAATTGGCTTCCTTAAAGCCTTAGGGAACGATAAGTGGCCCCTAAGGTCCACGTGATTCCTGCTTTATCTTTAGAGAGTTGAATCTAGTGGATCTAGGAAGAGATTGGGCCTTCTGTCTAACTTTACTCTTATATCTATATCTAGAGTGCTGGGGTTAGAGTCAGCAGGACTCATCCAGTCTCAGGTACTTACTAGCCTAATGACCAGAAACTTAAATCTCTTTAAATTTAAGTGAATTTAAAGTCACTTAATTGCCTCAGTTTCCTCTTCTGTAAAATGAGCTGGAGATGGCAAACCATCCCAGTGTCTCTGCCAGGAAATCCCCAAATAGGGTCAAGAAGAGTCAGATGTGACCAAAATGACCGAGTAACCACTAATAAATCGCTGGTTTCTTTGTGATTGAGACAAAACTCAGTTTACTGTAAACATTAGGGTTTGGGTTAATATGTATTAATATAATAATAGTATATATCAACAAAATAGCAAAGTATTGTATAATGGCAGCAGTGGATAGGCAGGCACCAGGAAATGCAGTTGGGGAAAGAGCCAACCTTTTATGGGGACTCCCCCAACTATTGTCTGTGGCTCATCGATGCCTACAGAACGTTGACCTTCCTCAAGATCTCCCTTGTCTCCCCCAGTTCAGTCTTACCTCCTCAGAAGTGTGTTGGAAAGCCACTTACGCCCCAGTCTAGATAACAAGATGCTTCTATTTAGGACCCAGAAGGCACAACAAACCCCCACCCCCACCCCAGCCATCTGGAGCAGACCATTCTCTGTTATCACTTCACTTCATCCAGTGGCTTCCAAAGACTTTTCAAGTTTAATCTGATGAGATTTATTCAGGCCAAGGAGTGGCTGGAAGAATGGCTTCTTGGGGCCATTGTAGGAAGGATTGTTCTGGGTTGGGCGGGATGGCGTCTGAAGGGCCTTCAGAATGTATGAGAGAAAGGGAACCCATGCTGAGACTCTGGAGTCTGCCCCACAATCCTTCACATCCAGCAAACAGAGCTGATTTCCCCCCCCACCACACCCCCGACCCCACCCCACCCCACCCTGGGTCTTGTCTACTCTAGCATAAATTAACCCGGCAAGTCCTCCTTTCTGCCCCAACTCCCACCCAGCCCTCCTCCTCTGGCTAAAAGAGAATTGAGCCCAATAGTTCATGTGGGCGCTGCCCAGGGCAGATCTTGGCTCCCCAGCCTTCGACCGTTAATGCAGCTTGTGATGTCATCAACCTTTTGGCCATCGATGCCTCCCTGCTCACTGAGCACACTGTCCCTGCCCTCTAAGAACTTACTTCTGAAGGAGAGCAGAGAGAGAAAGGCTAGAATACTAGGACAGGCCTTCAGGAGGGGCCTCAGAATGGACCCTGAAGGTCGGGCAGGAATATTGCAACCCCTGATCACTGCTACCCCACTATCTCCATCCACTTCCTCAATGGAAGCCAGGATGTCAGTGGGCATCCCTCACGTCCTCTCTCCCTCCAGGAGATCCACTGCTCTCCAACACCTTCACCGAAACCGGGGGCCTCGGGATGCAGGGGCCTGTTGGCCCCCCAGGCCCCATGGGCCCCATGGGTAAGCTGGGACCTTGAGCAGGTGGGGGGCTGACCTCGTGAGGGGGGGAATGGGGAAGCTGGCAGGAAAGGGGGGGGCCACACAGATAAAAGGAGGAACTCTGCGGCGGGTATAGTCACCCTTCTCATGGACGTGGTCCAGTCCAGAAATGGGAGCATGTCTGACCCAGTTGGGGGGTCCCTCTCTCTCCAGGTCCCCCAGGCCCCCCAGGCCCCGTGGGTAGCCCAGGCACACCTGGCCACAAGGTGAGTATATACTTATCTGCTTATGTCATACCCCTCCTCGTTCCAAAGGGAAGGGATGTTACTTTACACGTCCAGGGCCTGACACAGAGTAGGTCACTTAATATTTATTGAGTCGGACCCTACTAAGCATTAAGTTCTGCTGGCCCCGAGGGATCTCCCCCTGCTTAAGACCCCTCGATTGGGCAGTGAGCGTTCGTTCCGCCCATCCCAGACCCTTTGTCTCTGACCCACGCCCCCAGCTGGCCCTCCGAGTCAGCCATCCCCGGGGAAGGGGGGGAGCCATCGGGCCCCAGAAGGACCAGGAGACCGCCGGCTGCTAACGCCTCCTCTCACTGTTCAGGGTTCACCGGGCCCAGCTGGAGCTGATGGAACCAACGGCCTCCCGGGGGAGAAGGGTGAGCGAGTGAGTACCTGGACCACTCTAGGCGGGTATCTGGTACTGCCCAGGCCCAGAGGACTATGGGTCTGGGGAAGCAGAAGGGAACCCTGCACAATTAATATACAGCAAAGACTAAGGAGATTTTCAGCAGTGTCCAGAAAGGGTAATGGATGCAGAGAGCTAGGAAGATGATGATGATAGAAATAATAATAATTATAATTATATAATTGACAATAATTAATCCCTAATAATAACAGCTAACAGAAGACTATTGTCCTCTTCCCTGGGCAGACTTCAAATGTCTTTGAGGTCATCCAGCCCACTCCCCTCATTTTACAAAGTGGGAAACCACGGTCCAAGGTCACGAGTAAGTGGCAGGGCTGGAATTCGGACCCAGGTCCTTCGCCCCAGACTTTCTGCTGCATCAGAGCTGCTTCCGAATAGGGCGGGTGTTTCTGGGGCGCACGAGCCTTCCTCAAGGCCCCTCTCTGATGTTCCCAACTCCTCCAGCAGAGCCGGCACTGCCAGATCTAGAAAACAGAAAACATGGGGTGAGGCACAGCCAAGCTGCCCGTTGGGTACCTGGGAGAACGGGCCTGAATGGGACAGGGCCTCCCCCCTAGCCCAGGGAGAACCCCCTGGCCTTTCATGCCTAACTATCCCATCTCCTCCTTTTGAACAGGGTTCCCAGGGGGAGCCGGGCCCCAGAGGCCTAGCAGGAGAACGGGTAAGTAAAGCTGATTTGCTCCATCACCTCTTGCCCAACTTCCCTTCATGTCCTGTTCTTCCTTCCCAGAGAATCCGTCCCTGACCCTTCTCCCCACAACCATGGGATGAGTAGCTCCCACCTAGGGGCTCCCTGGCCGTCCAGCCCTGTCCCCAGCCATTCCTGCCCCTCCCTCGCCCCTCAGATCCCTTGGGAAAGGGTCATGGATGCCCCAGCTTGAGAAGGTCCCCTTTTCTTGGGTCTCAGGGAATTCACCTTCTGTCTATCTGTCTCTTGTTTCAGGGTGAACCGGGCCCCAAAGGTGACCCCGGAGAGAAGGGCCACTGGGTAAGCTCAGTCCCCAAATGTGGCTAGTGGGGTTCATGGGCACCTTTTCCCCAACCACTCTCCCTATGGGCCACAGGGTAGACAGTCCCTGTCCATCCCTCCCCTACCCCCAGCCTCCAAGCTCCCACTGCCCCATGGTCCTAGCTCATGTGCAGCAATGGGGAAGAAGGGGAGGGTACTGCAGAAGGCTGGTCCATTGCAGAGTCTCCAAGGGTCCCCTAGACCAGGTCTAAGTCCTTCTACCCTAGGGTCAGTGAAAGAACAGTCCCAAAGGGGGTTTGTGTCGTGGGGGAGGGGATGACCACAGGACTGGGACCCAGAGGGGGAGCTGCTGCCCAGGTAGGCCATCACTCTCTGTCTCCACCTCTGCCTCTCTCCCTTCCCTCGCTCCCCCCACATCCTTCAGACTCAAACGGAGGACAGAGCCGGGCAACAGGCCTCTCACCCTAAGCAGACCCAAAGCCAGGCTACACTGTTCAGTCAGTCAGTCAGTCCAAACACAGGCCTGTGACTTACGGGGTAGCCCGTCGCAGGGGTACCAAGAGATAATGACTTTTTGATAAGACACAATCCCAGCCTACACTGATGAGGAAACAAGACACAAACACGGAAATCCAATATACCCAGAGCCAACTTCATTAGAGATGCCACAAAGAGGTCCCAATAGACATGGAGATGGGCATGGGTCCCCCCTTCAGAGGGGTTCTCCTGGTCCATCCTTCGACTGACAAACATTTGATGGGTGTCAAAAATCTAGAGCAGGAAGAGACCCAAAGTCCAGAGGGGGAAACTGAGGTCTAAGAAGCGACTTGTTTCCCAGGAAGGATTATGGAGGCAGGACCTCAGAGGCCATCTCATCCCATTATACAGAGAGGGAAGCAGACAGAGAAGGGAGAGCAATTAACCAGGAACAGCGGTAATGGGCCAGGCACTGTGCCAATGGCTGGGGATACAAAGAAAGGCAAAAATCGATCCTCCCTCAAGGAGCACGTAACACTGTACATACAGACAGAGGCAGGATAAGTTGGAGATGATCATCAGAGAGCAGGCGCTAGAATTCAGGGAGTTCTGGAAAGGTTTCCTAGAGAGTGCGGAATATCACCTGGGCTCTGAAGGAAGCTGGAAGGCAGACATAAGGAGGGAGGACATTTCAGGCATGGGGCACAGAGCCTGGAGATGGAGCCTCTTGGGCAGGAAACGGCAAAGAGACGAGTTTACTGGATGAGACCGAGTTGGATCAGAATCAGGGAAGAAGCATTATCTGTCCTGGAGACAAAGATTTCCGGAATATACGGAAGGCGTGAGACAGGCCTGAAAAGAGCCTCAAGTAAAAGAATAGCAAATAGGACATGAAACTTGACTCAGCAGCAATTTGAGCACAGGAATGGCATAAAGCACGCTGAAGGGTAACTGTTAGTCTGTGAAGGTCGAGGTCTGCAGGAAGGGGAAATAGCAGGGGACTGTCCTGAGTCCAGGCAGGTGGTAACGAGGGCATGCTACGGATAAACAAGGGACAGAAATGAGAATCACTGAGGTTGGAATGGGGAGTTCTTGATTCATTAGGAGATAGCTTGGGAAAGAATGTTGGATTGGGAGTCAGAGGTTCTCGATCTAATTCTTGGGTTTTGCCTGACTGGGTCACCTTGGACAAGTCCTTTCCTTTGGCCTCTGGCTTCAGTTTCCTCATCTACTAGATGAAGTGGGAGAGCAGCTAGACCCAGCCCATCATCTCCCAGAGAGGGAGGCTGGGGCCAAGGACTTCCCAGGGTCGCCCCAGCAGTCAGTGGCAGAATGGAGATGGTCCTCCCTCCCTCATCACCACCATTCCAGAGCACATCTCTGCCCTTTCCAAGAGTTATGGGAATCCAAAGCTGCAAAGGTCCTCAGAGGATCAGGTCCAACCTCCTTACAATCCTCAGGAGGAAACTGAGGTACAGAGAAAAGCGACTTGCCCCACGTCGCTAGCAAAGCATTAGCGGAGGGATTAGAACTCAGGATCTTGGGCTCCCAAACTTGGGCTGTCTTCATCAGAGGGAAGGGAAGACTGGAAGAATTACATAGTCAAGGAGGCAGGTCCAGAAACTGGTCCATTCAGGACAAAAAGCAGGACCCAAGTTATACTAGGGAGTGTATACACACACACACACACACACACATATACACACACACACCCCGACACATACCCCCGAACACACATACACTGCTCCATGGTGAAAAGGGAGTTGAAAGACCATCCAGGAAATGGTTTGGAATGGGAGTGGGGAGTGGGGCTTGCCCTGGAAGGGCTCCCAGAGAAGGAATCGGGTGATACCGGGGCACCTTGCTCTGTTCCTGACGGTGGGGATCAGGGATTGATACAGCTGTGGGAACGGGCTTCCTCTCCCAACTCCAGTCCTGCACGCCACTCTCTCCACTGCTCAAATCCTCCTCTATGTCTCCTTCCCCTCTGGGAGGGCCCTGCTATCTCTTAGGCTTCCCTGGGAGTGGGGGTAACTCCAGGAACTTGCTCTCTGTACCCCTCTGAGGCCTGTGGTTCCCAGAGCTGACAAAGGCCTCTCCGCTGCCTTTCTCCCACCCCCAGATCTCCTGTGGCCCCCCGTCCCCATTCCTCACCCATTGCCCACCTCTAGGCCTCCCCTGTGATATAGGATACTCCCAGCATTTCCCATGCCTCTAATCCTCAGGTAGGCCTGGCCTAGGACCGGCACTCAACCAACACAGCCTTTCTCCTTTATTTATTATTACTATTATTATTTTTTTTTTTTTTTGGACCAAAGCTCCCCATGTCATCAGCAAAGAAAACTCCCTTCTCTGATGCAAGTTAGCACCTATCCAGCACCTTCAGAGTCACCTGAGAGGTTCAATTATTTAGCCTGTATGGACATAGGAAAGCCTGGAACCCAGGACTCTCTGTCTCCCAAACTAGAGAGCTTTCTAGCCAGTCCTCCATGCTGCCGCTCAGTCTTATTATTCTCTTTGATCATATCTTAATATAAGTAACAATTCCCATTAAAACCATAAGATTATGGTTTTAGAACTAGAAGGAACCTAAAAGGTCATTGAGGCCCAAGAGAACATCCAGACCAACCCCCCTGATTTTATAAACACGGAGCCATGTCTTTCTGATCTGACCTGAGGCCGGCTCTCTCCATTAGGCCACACTGCCTTGGTTATAATAGTTATTATAATTGTTTCATAACATTGAAGTTGTGAACAATTGTTATTAAACGATACGGAAGCCTCTCATAATAACAGTACTCCTGAGGAGTTTTTGCTTTCCAGAGGGCCTCCGTCTCCGTTATGTCTTTTGATCCTCTTGCTAGCTCTGAGAGGAGACAGGGAGGAATGATTATCCCCAATTTACAAATAAGGCCCCAGTGGCCCCAAGAGGGGAAACCTATGTTCCCAAGTCACTCAGTGACAGTTGCAGAACTAAACCCTGATCTCCTGTCTACTATATTTCTCACCCATGGCCCTCTCTCCCTTCTTAATGACCTCCTTACCCACTTCATTCCCCAATCACCCCCTCCCCAACTTGCCTGATAGGTACCAGGGACCCTGGCCCCCAACTGTCTACCTCTCTGCATGCCCCTTGTACCCCTGCCTGTGCCCAGCCTGCTGCTGGAGGACTGATGGAAGGGGGAGGCATGACAGGGGTGCATGGGGTTTGTGGGAAGAACAACTCCCCCCATCTCTGGTGCTTTGAGGTCTCCAAATCATTCTCCCCACAATGAACCTGTAAGGTACTTTTAAGATTATTATACCCATTTCACAGGGGAGAAAACTGAGGCTCAGAAAGGTTACCCAAGTAAGTAGATCCAGAACCCCAACCAGGTCTCCTGACTCCAGGTCTAGCAAGTCAGCCTCAGAAGAGGGAGCTAGGGCCAAGGTGGGACATTTAGGTTCATAAGGAGAACCAGCACTGATGCTTTGGAGGGATGCACCAATTAGAATCCACGAGCAGAGGTCCAATGGACCAAGACCTGTAGATATACCTGGCACTTTGTGCATTAAGAAAGATCTACCCAAAAGGCCTCCTGAGGGGTGAGGATATTCCTAGACTCCTGGGCAACCTTCTGGTGGCTAACATCAGCCTTACACAAAGCTCTAGAACTGTTAGACTCCAACCAGAAAGAGTCTCACAGACCAGCCCTATTTTGCTCCTTCTTTTTACAAAGAAGTAAACTGAGGCCCAGGGAAGAAGTGACTCACCTATGACCACTCAAAGGGTTCATGAAGTGAACAACCCCCTTTATGTTGTTATGAGATAATATTTGTTGTAAAAAAAAAATCTGGCACACAGTAGGCGCTTAATAAATACTTGCTCCTTGACTGCACCGGCTCCCTTCCCCCCAACATAATGGAAAGAGCTCTGGCTATCAGGTTGGAGGATCTGGTTAAATCTCGGTTCTCTCCTTTGTCAACAGTGTGACTGTAGGAAGTCACTTCTGCCCTCCCCTATAAAATCATAGATTCTTCCATTTAGAGCTGGGACTCCTGGGCCATTTACCCCTTTCCTCCCTCCCCATTTTACAGATAAGGAAACTGAGGTCCCTTCCACCTCATGGAGCACCCATGGTGCTCTCTGTGTGACGTTAGATAAACCAATTCACACTCTGAAGAACTTGAGCTGTGTGCTTGTGGCAGAAGCCAGGGGAAGCTTCAGTTTCCTCCTCTGGAGCATGAAGGGCTTGGATCGGAGTTCTGGCCTGTTTGGGAAGGCCCTCCCTTCGCTGATCCACGCTAGAGCCACTCCTTTGCCCCATCCCCTCCCTGGGCCACGAAGGACATTTTGAGGGAGCCCTTGCCAGCCTTGGTCAATGCGCTGCCCACTACCAGTGCAGCTGGGGCAGAGCTCAGGATGGGCCCCAGCGGAGCTCTGTGTGGTCTGGGGGCCCACCAGGTTCGCTCATGCCCCCGTGCCCTCTTCCATGTGCTGCCCGGGTCCTTTGTCCACCTGTCTGTGCACCGGGCCCTGGGCTGTGGCAGAATGCTGATGGAACCTGCCGGGGGTGCATGGCCTCGGATAGGGGGGGAGCCAGGCCGGGCTTTGCCATTCTCTTCCCCTGCCCCCATTTCTGACCCATCCTGGAATGGAACCGCCCCCTCCCCCAGCCCGGGGACCCCCTTCACGGCTGTATCTGTCTCTTTCCTCCACAGGGGGAGGGTTTGCACCAACTACGCGAGGCTTTGAAGATTTTAGCAGAAAGGGTTTTAATCTTGGAAACAATGATTGGGCTCTATGGTGAGTAGAGACAGCCAGACTGACCAACTGCCTGCTCAGTGCAGGGCACGCCGAGGGAGAAAGGGGTGTCCGGCTCTGAGGCACACGGCTGGAGGTCCCCAGTGGGGCTCCAGGCCTGCCCGGGGCCCGGCACCTGGATGAGGGGAGGCGATCGGTGGCAGCCGGGGACGTGGGGCACCTCCCCATCATGGCACAGGTCTCTCTCCCCTGCCCCTGTATGTCTTGGACTGAAGGACCCAAGGGCCTCAAAGACAACAGGGAACTAGGTCCAACCTCTGGAGCTCTGTGGGTGATGGATTCAGAGCCACAACTCTGGGTTCTTGTGAGTGATAGAGCCAGATCCTGGAGCTGCTGGGCTTTGTGGAGGACAAAAGTGGAATCTACTACTCTAGAATTTTGTAAGTGATAGAGCCAGATCCTGGAGCTGCTGAGTTCTGTGGGTAATAGAAGCAGAGCCCACTACGCTAGAATTTTATGAGAGAACCAGATCCTAAAGCGGCAAGGTTTTGTGAGTGCTACAGAACTTTGTAGGATGACAGAAGCAGAGCCCGGTACTCTATAACTTTTTAAGTGATAGAGCCAGATCCTGGAGCTGCAGGACTTTGTGGAGGACAAAAGTGGAGTCCACGACTCTAGAATTTTATAAGTGACAGACCTGGAGCTGTAGGGTTCTTTGGAAGACAGAAGCAGAACCCAGTACTCTAGAATACTAGAGAATCGGATCCTAAAGCGGCAAGGTTGGGGAGTGCTACAGGACTTTGTGGATGAGAGAAGTGGACTCTACTCCTCTAGCATTGTACAGATGACAGATCCTGAAGCCATAGGTCTTTATGGATGACAGAGCCAGTTTCTGGTAGTAGAGGGCTTTATAAATGCTAACATGATAGAACCACACTGTGAGTTACGGAACCGCTAGACTAGGAGATGGTAGGAAATCTTGCTGGTCCTCGGGGGACAATAACAGTTTTCATCTCTATAGAACCCTAATATCCATCAAGTGCTTTCCAGACATTGCTGGGGGAGCTCTTGGGTCCCCCTTTTTCAATTAAGGCTCAGGGGAAGAAGTCACTCATCCAGGGCCTCGGAGTTAGTGTCTGGGGCCACAGGCCTTCCAGATTCCAAGGGCAGCTTTCCGTCTGCTCCCAGAGGGCTCAGGGCCCTTGGGCCCAGGCATTGTGATCAAGAGGCTGGTCAGAGGCATGTCAGAAACCGGATTCCTTCTTTCCAAGCCCCTGCCTCGGGGCACTCCAGACAGGCCATGTACCTGGGAAAGTCCCTGGGGGCCTGTGGAGGACCTAGCTCGTCTGTCTTTCCGGGAGCCCCATGGACCATGGTCCCCGTGTCCTTCTGGGAGCCCTGTGGGCCATGGACCCATCTTTCCCTGGAATTGGGTGCAACCTTAAGAATGGGCCTTATTTCCCAGAGGGAGCCTGTCTGTCAGGCTGCAGGGCCTGGATGAGGGTCAGTGCTAGGAGCCATTCTCCAGGTGGGCGCAGCTGTGCGGTCCGGCGCCCGCAGCAGGTGGTCAGGGTACAGTTCCCGCCCCACTTTTCTGGGGGGCAGATGAGGCTCAGATTGGGGGCAATGTCACCAAGGCCGCAGAGACAGGCTTGAGGCGAAGCCCTGCAGGTGCCCACCCAGCATTCAGCACGTCCCAGTGTCCAGGGCCTCCCCACGTCCTCTCCCCAGCCCTGTGGAGGCCAGAGCGAGGATGGATTCGCACTCTCTGCTCTTCTCGATCTCCCATTAGGCCATTAGCTTACAAACCTTCCTACAGCATCAGCAGGCTCAGCTGGAGCTCCTGGCCAGACGGGTCACCCTGCTGGAAGCCATCATCTGGCCAGGTAACCCCACCTAGGGGCCAGGGGGGCACGGGGAGGGCCAAGGAGAGGGGCTGCCCCACTGGGAGAGCCCACTGCAGGGAGCCACACACGGAGGCTTAGGGAGAACCTGCCCGTGCCCAGCCTGGGACAGGAGAGGAAGAGGAGAACCCAGAGGGATCCTGAAGAACAGGGGGTGTCAGGGCTGGGAGGGAGCTTAGAACAGGGGATGTCAAAGCTGGGGGGAGCCTTAGATAGAACAGGGGGTGTCAGGGCTCGGCAGGGGCTTAGAACAGGGAATGTCAGAGTTGAGAGGGAGTTTAGAACCAGGAATGTCAGGGCTGAGCTGGGCCTTAGAGCAGGGGATGTCAGGGCTGGGAGTACAGGAGCAAGTCTGTGATCCACCAGTCTAATTAAGAGCTCTGGAGCCAGACAGCAGGAAGTGCTCCCCATTTCAAAATCCCCAGCAAACAGCCAAGAACATTATTTAGGCCTTTGCAGCCAATCCCAGAAGCCTTGGGCCCCCTTCCCTTTGGGAAGCTGGCCGAGCCCTTGCCTTCAGCAGGGGATGGAGAGGGCATTTTGGAAAGTCCCAGGAAGGCCTCCTGCCCCCAGACTCCCCACCCCCAACGGCTGATGATGGAGAAAGGCCTTTAACTTTCTGATTGGAGACCCACCGTGAAGGAGAAAACCTGCTGGATGGAGGGGCAGCGCCCAGGGAGGTCACATGGGAAGAAAATGAGAGTGTCTCAAGACCAAAGGGGGAGCGTTGGGCCATGGGACCCAGGCCAGGATGCAGGCTCTCTGGGAAGCAGCAAACTGGGCCCAGTGGCCCAGGAGGCACCAGAGCCACCTTTACCTGCAGGTGCTAGGGCCAGGAATCAGATTTCCTCCTTGGGACGGAGTTTAAAAGATCCAGGGAAAATTCATCCCCTGTGGAGGAGTGGGATTATCTGGCTGTGGACAGCGGGGGCACGGTTTCAGTTTTCTCTTTTTTGCCTTAATGAATGCTGATTACATTCCTCCCCAGCTCTGACATCCCCTGTTCTAAGCTCCCTCCCAGCCCCGACATCCCGTTCTAAGCCCCCTCCCAGTCCCGACATCCCATTCTAAGCCCCCTTCCAGCCCTGACATTCTATGTTTTAAAGGCTCCTTTCTATATAAGTGATGAAGATGTTTTCTCCTTTTTATAAGTGAGGAAACTAAAGCTGAATGGTCAATACTGAATTTGCTCCCAGACTCAGAGATCTCTCCTTGGAAAGGTCCAAGAGCCCCCTCATCTTGCAGAGCAGGAAGCTGAGGCACAGAGGTTTGAGCTTTGTGCCCACAGAGGAGCAGTGCTCTTGACTTGCACCCTGAGTTTCTTCCCAGTCCCTGGGAGCCCCAGAGCAAGAGTCCCCCTCCCCCAGCTTGACAAAGATGCCCCAGGAGCCTCAGGTGCCCTCCGGCAGCCCCTTGGGATGCAGGGACGGGGGCTCCCCAGCCGGTCCCAGAGCCCCCTGGCCTGCACTGCTCCGGGCAGCAGGAGGCTCCCCAGCCTCAGAGGGGCAGGTCGGGCCCAGAAGGGGCCTCCTGCACTTGCTCAGGCCTTCTGCCCGCATAGACAAGCCTGGCACAGTTAGGCCCTGACAGAGACACATTCAGTATGTGAGGCTGGAGGCTCTGGCAGGAGAGACCCCCACACTGGGCCCCAAATGGATCCCGAGCCGGGATGTTCCCCCCGTGGGGCCCGGTCCTGGCCCAGCACAGGCCTGCGCCCAGGGAGGGTGCCCAGCTAAGACCCTGGATCCTCAGGAACCCCTGTCGCAGAATCTCAGGCCTAGAAAACTCAAAAGCCGGCAGCTCCTCCAGCCTGTGGCCCTCAGGGATACCTCCGGCTTTAGCTCAAAGACTTCCTGTGATGGGGAACTTGGGACCTCACAGTTCAGTTCCTTGGGAAGTTTTCCCTGACACTGAGCCATGATGGGTCTGGTTCTGGTTCTGGTTCTGCTCTGCAGAGCCAGTAACCCTTCCCCTCTCCAGCCCCCTCACCCCCAGCTCCTGAGTCCCGGTCATTCACACAAGGGGCTGGGAGAGGGAACAGTCTGAACTCCCCGTGTCTCTGATGGGCCCTGATGAGCCAACCAGTACCAGGTCCGGGGCGTTCCAGGGGAGCCTGCTCTGGGACCCCATGTCCCTCCTGCCTGGCCAGAGGCGAGTGGGGCTTCCGGCCAGAAGCAGAGCAGGAGCATGGAGAAGCTGTTTTCTCAGCCATAAAATGGGGAGGGCCTTGGCTTTGCCCTTCAGAGGTAGAGAACAAGGTGAGACAAGGACCTAGAGCCAGCAGGGTCGGTCCGAGCCCCTGCAACCTGACGGTCCCTGGAGGAAGTGTTTGGAGCTTGTGGGGCTCTGATACCCTCCGAGTCTCCTACTGCCCCAAGGGCTCTCCCCACTGGCTTCAGGTCTCCTTCCCGGGGGACCCAGCCCAGGGGGCAGCTGGAGTAACCCTGCTTCTCTTGCCTTTCTCGGCAGAACCAGACCTTGGCTCAGGGGCAGGGCCCCCCATCGCTGGAGCCGGCTTTCCTCGAGGCAAACGGGCAGGAGGAGCGGCCGCCTACCGCATCGTCTCCCGCCTCCTGGCCCAGGGGGGCGAGGACCGGAAGGACTGAGCCCGCTCTGCTTGGGCGGGACCCCTCCCCCCATGGACTTCTGCCAGGCGCTTCCCGGCCTGGGCCCCAGGGATGCGCTACCTATTTATTGGAGGGAGGGCGGGCGTCGCCGGGCACAGGAACCCAGGCAGCCCCCTGCCCACTCCGGGTGGCACCTGCGAGATTCTCCGGCCCTCAGGTGGGGGGAAGGCCGGGTCCTGGAGGGGCTCCCAGCTGGGCTCAAGGCTTCTCCCTCCCCCGGCCCCCGGTCCCAGCCCTCTGGCCTCGGTTCCACGTGTGGACGGGAGCTGGTCTCAGGAGCTTTCTGGACGGATTACGGCGCAGGTCCTCACTGCATCCAGCCTCCCTCCTTCCAGCTTCACATAAACTAAGGCCAGGAAGTCTGGGCCAGGGGAGGACACAGGATCATGGGCCTGGAGCTAGGAGGAACCTCTGCTTCCCAGCTCTAACCCTCCTGCAGACGAGGAAGGGGCCACTTGTCCAAAGTCCCCCAGCCTGCTCGAGGTGGCCCTTCCCCACCTGTGGCCATCCGTGGGCCTCTCCTCACCCCGAGCCCTCGCTGGTGATCAAGGCCTCCTGGCCCCACCAAGGTGCCGACCTCCCTCTCACCCCCCGCAGGGTACTTGTGGTGCTATGTTTCCCCCAAACTGCTCCTCTGGCAGGAGGGCCATGGGCCAATTGGGGAGTTGGCGAGCCAGTGCTCCTCACATGCCCCGTCCGGTCCCTGGGCCGCAGGGGGAGGGCTGGCGGAGGGAAGTTCATGGCCGTCACAAGCTGGGGGATCGGCAATAAAGGTCCCTCCCACTCCACGTGGTCCTCCTGGTGGGCAGGGGGAGGGAGGCTGCCGCCAGCGGGTGAGCCCTACTTGGGCGCGAAGGGCCACCCGGGAGCCCAGACTCCTAGTGTCCGTCCCCACTGCTGCCCCCGACCCGAAGGCCCTTCCCTAAGGAGGAGAGCCACTCAAAGCGGGCCCCGGGCAGTCACCAGAGGCAGGCTGGTGGGGGGCTCTGCTCTTCTTCTGGACCCCCTCCACCCCCCGGACCCCCTCCACCCCTAACACCCCCCCCCCATGCCTCGTTCTCCAGTCCCGCTCTCCCTGGCGCCCTCTTTGCCGTCAGGAGGGAAGGGACTGGGGAAGGGAAGCCTGCCGCCGTTCTGGGTCTGGGGTCCAGAGCCGCATCAAGGGCGCCCACGGAGACTTCCTGCGGGAGCCCCTCCCCCCCCCACGGGCCAGCGAGCCCCCTGCCAGGAATAAGCGGCGCCTTTCTTTCAAGATGAGATGGATTTATTCAGGAGGGGATGTTTGTGGGAGTGGGAGCTGCTGGGAGCTGATGCGGCCGGCCTCCGAGAGCAGCTTCCCCAGGGCCCACTCACACACTCTCACTCACACTCTCTCACACGCTTGCGCACACCACTGCTCGTTCTCAGTCCCGTGCAGCCTCCGGGACCCCCTTAGGGCCGGGCCGGCTCAGGTTTCTGGGCAGGGGCCGGGCCGCCCTCCCTGGGAGCCTCACTCCTGCCCGCTGGGGTCACCTGGGCCGCGTCGCCCACCTGCCCCTCCACCAGCAGCGAGACAGCCCCTTCCACGCGCCCTGTGGCTGCCAGCGCCACCACCGCCTGTTCCATGGAGAACCCCATGCGCTCCAGCTGCTGCAGCCTGCGGAGAGGGGGGCCGTCAGGTCCCAGGAGCGGGGCCCACCCCCACCCGAGCCCCCGCCGCCTTACCTGAGGGAGGACACGGAGGACTTGGACAGCCTCAGCTCCTCCGCGGCCCTGGGGGGCTCGTCCTGCAGGGAAGCCTGGATGGCGGCCTGTAGCAGCTCGTCATTGCCGGGATCCCCCCGGCTCCAGAGAGGGCTCTCCAGGGGCAGGCTGGGAGCATCCCATGACGGGGATCCTTCAAAGATGGGGCCCCCAAACAGGGAGGGCCCGGTGCCCAGGCCTGGAGTGAGGGGGGCCGAGTCTGGAGGGGAGGGCCAGAGCCCCGGCACCCAATTCCCCAGAGGTCCAGGATCCGAATGTCTGGAAGAGCAGGATAGCGGTTAGGGGGGAGGCTCGGCCCACCAGGGCCCTCTGAGAGTCCCCGGGGCCAGGGCTCACCTCAGGCCAGCAGGGTGGACCACAGGCAGCTCCAGCAGGCTTCCCGGGGCCGGGATGAAGCACAGCAGGCAGCTCCCCTCCAGCGCCCGACAGAGGCCGGCCTTCTGCAGGGTTTGGAGCCGGCGCTCGGACAGCTCCAGTCGGCGGAAGAGCCCAGCAGAGTCTGTGTCGGCCCCGTGGGGAGAGGGGCGCTCGGTCAAGGGAAAACTCGTCCTCCTCCTCTGCCCCTGTGCCCGGGCTGTGGGGCCTCCCCACCCACCAACTGCTCTCTCGCCACCTGTGGGCCAGAGGAGCCGAGACCCTCTCCAGGCTTCCCCCTTCTAAATCTCCTCTCCCAAGTCTCCCCCTCCCATTATTCCTTCATCCCACTCCACCCCCAGCACCCTCAATGCCAGGCTGCCCCCAGCAGTGTGGGGAAGTTCCCCAGCCGCCCGGCCCTCCCTGGGCCCCGACCCAATGCCCACCAAAAGATACAGGCCAGGCCCGTGAGGAGGCCGCAGAGCTGGAGGACGAAGGGGGGCTCGGAGCTCACCAGGTGCATCAGAGCCAGCAGCAGCAGGGGTGGGATCACCCCCCCAGGGAGGCGGGTGCGGCTCCGGTGCTGGGCCGCCAGCAGAGCCAGGTGGATGGGCGTGTAGCCGCAGCCCCTGCTCCCTGAGCCGGGCACCCCAAGGCCGGCCAGGAGCAGGTAGAGCAGCCCGGTGGCCAGCGCGCCCAGGGCCGAGGCGTGGATGTAGCGCACGGTGCCCAGCTGGCTCTCCTGGTACCAGCCCAAGGTGGGGAAGAGGAGCAGACTCAGCAGCAAGGCCGGGAGGGCCGTGTGGCCCAGCGGGAAGGTCAGCAGCCGGTACACTGCCAGGACAGGAGGCAAAGAGTTCATGAGAAGAGTCCCACCCAGTCACTTAGGGAGCACCTGCTAGGGGCCAAACTTGGAACACTCACCCTTCTCAAGAAGCTTACTGTCTACTGGGGGAGCCAACATACAATACAGATTTTTTTTTTAATCAACATTTATTAAGCACCTGCTGTGTGCCAGGCAATGGGCCAAGAGCTGGGTAAATAAAGATAAAAAATAGAACAATTCCCCTTTTCAAGAAGCTTACAATCTGCTGAGGGGAGCCAACATACCCATATCCAGATATATTTAAAAAAAAAATCACCACCCTTTAAGCACTTACTGTGTGCCAAGCACTTTGTCAAGAGCTAGATAAATAAAGACAAAAAATAGAACAATTCCCCTTCTCAAAAAGCTTACAGTCTACTGGGGGAGCCAATATACAATATAGATATGTTTTTTAAAAAACTCAGCATTTATTAAGCACCTACTGCATGTCAGGCACTAGGCCAAGAGCTGAATAAAGATAAAAAATAGAACAATTCCTATTCTCAAGAAGCTTACAGCCTACTGGGGTAGCCAACATACAATATAGATATGTTTATATATATACATATATATAATAAATAATATATATATATATATATCAGCATTTATTAAGCACCTACTGTATGTCAGGCACTGGGCCAAGAGCTGGGTAAATAAAGATAAAAAATAGAACAATTCTTCTCAAGAAGCTTACAATCTGCTGAGGGGAGCCAACGTACCCACATACAGATATATTAAAAAAAAAAAAACCACCAGCCTTTATTAAGCACCTACTGTGTGCCAAGCACTGTGTCAAGAGCTAAGACAAAAAAATAGTAATTTTTTATAAACATATCTTTTAAAATATCACCAGCATTTATTAAGCACCTACTCTGTGCCAAGAGCTAGGTAAAGATTAAAAAATAAAACAATTCCCCTTCTCAAGAAGCTTATGGGTGGAGCCAACATTCCCATATAAGCATGTTCCAAATATACAATCAATCAGCATTGATTAAGCACCTACGCCATGCCAGACCCAGAGCCACACACACATAAAAACGAAATACTAACAATACTTAACATATATAATATTGGGTTTTAAAGTGTTTCACAAATAGTAACTCATTCAATCCCAGCAACTCTGGCATTTTTTATTATTCCCATTTTACAGCTGAGGAAACTGAGGCAATAGCAACTAAGTACCTTGCCCATAGTCTGAAGTAGGATTTGAACTCAGGTTTCCAGAGCTCCATCATCTAATCTTGATGCCTAAACAATCCCTTCTCTCAAAGAGTTGACATTCAAACAGAGAAGACAATGAGTGTATCTAGGGATGAATAAATATCTGGTAATTAAAAACAAAGGGCCGGTAGGCAGTGCCACAGTACACTGAGCGCCAGGCCTGGAGCCAGGGGGAGCCTCAGAGAGTAAATGTGTGCCCCTGGGTAAGTCCCTTCATCCCGTGTGCCTCAGTTTCCCCACCTGTGAAATGAGCTGGAGATGGATTTGGCGGACCCCTCCAGGATCTCTGCCAAAAGATCCCCCAATAGAGTCATGCACATGGCTGAAAATGACCTAACAATTAAAAGGCAGAATAGTTTGGGGGAGAGGACCCCAGCCATCAACAGGAACAGGAGGAAGTAGTGCTCAAGACACAGTCAGTGCAAAGGTGTGGAGGCCAGAGAGAAAGGACGTGCACATAAAACAAAGGCCAGGGGAGCCGAAAGCTGGGCAAGGGGAGAGTCAGAAGAGGCTGGAGCCCTGTGGGAGAATCTCTCAGAGGAAGGACTTGGGCCAGTGAAGGATACAGAGGAGGAGGCCTGAGCCAAGGGGGTCCAAGGGGCAAGACAGGTTAAGTAAGGAAGGACGGGAAGGCAGCCTAGGTCAAGCTCTGCACCCAGCGGGCACTTGGCGAATGAATAAGTGAACAAGCGAACAGATGGATGAAAAAGTCAATGAATGAACAAATGCACAAACAAATGGATGAACAAGCAACCAAATAAATGAATGAATGGATGAACAAGAGAAAGAATTAACAAACAAATAAAAAAATGAACAAGCAAATGAATGGATGGATGAATCAATGAATGAACAAATGGATGAATAAGTGAATGAATGAAAAAATGAATGGATGAATAGATGAACAAGTGAACAAATGAATAAATGGATGGACAAGCAAATGAATGAACAAATACATGGATGAACAAAAGACCAAATAAACAAACAAATAAATGAACGGATGAATAAGCGAATGAACAAACAAATGAATGAATGAATGAATAAGCAAATAAATGAACGAATGATTAGGCCAGTTCCAGGCCTAAGCTGGAGACACATTTTATAGTAGGAGTGATTTAGATCACAAATGCTAACTTAATGACCCTCCTTCCCCCAAAACACGGCCTTTCTTCCTCTTAGTCTTTATTAGATGCTGTGTCCAAAAACAATACCAGTCTCCAAGCTGGAGGGGATCCCTCTGAGTTAGAAGCCTCTCTCCACTGTCCCTGACAGGCCTCTGCTTGAATCCCTAGAGTGATGGGGAGCTCCCTCCCTCCTCTTTGGGACAGTTGTCCCTGCTGAAGCAGCAGCTTGGGAGAGTAGGAGAGCTGCCTCCGTGTCCACAATGTGTGGGCCCCTGGGAGAATCCAATTCTAAGATTTTAAGTGGAGAGAGGAGGCTGGTCTGCATGGACAGAGGGAGTTTCCTCTCCAGGGAGTTCTCCAAGTCAATGAAATCCAAGTTCCAGCCCCTTCGAGGCATTTTACCTGCCTGCCTCAGTTTCCTCCTCTGTACAATCCCAGCACCTCCTTCCCAAGGTTGTTGTGAGGATCAAATAAAACAATACCTATCAAATGCTTGGTGCAGTGCCTAGTAGGAGGCACAGAAGGGTTAGCTATTATTATCATCATCTTCCAAGGATCAGGAAATTTTCTGACATGAGCTCAAGCTTTGCCCTTAGCAAGGTCCCTCCCCTTCTCCCCCAGGGCCAGGCAGAAAATCCTTCCAAGATCTCAGCCTTCTCTAGGCAAAACATTCCCAGTTCCTCCAAATGGCCTCTCCACGGTACAATTGGACTTCGAGCTCCTTAAGGGCGAGGTCTGTTTTGGCTTTCTTTATATCAGCGGCATTTAGTAGGGTAGCAGATATATAGTTAGTCCAACAAACTTTAATTGACTGACAAAGTAAAAGGCTGTCTCTCCTTTCTATTAACAATCGAAAGAATGTATATTGTAGAGGACTTTCTTTGGGACTTAGTTGCCAAATGTCTATTATATCAAAACAATGTATTAATAGTTTGTTTCTTAGTAAAATAAAATATATACTTTAAAAAATAATCTGTCTTTACAGAGCTAGATCAAATGTTAACAAAATGTAATTGAAGAAAAAAAAAAAAATCTAGAATATCAAGGGGAAAAATTAAAAAGGAAATGATGTGAATCCCATCCGGCTCTTTTGTCAGCTCTGACTAGGTTTTCTAAGACTGTCTGGTTAGCATAAACTTAGTGGGAAAGGGAGCTTCCCAGACTGTCTTATTACCACAGTTAAAGCACCATAAAATGCTCAGACTGCCTTGTAAGCATCTTTAAGATACTACAATGGAACCCAGGCTTTCCCAGATTGCCCTTGTTTGTCTCTTCAAAGCAGTCTCAACATCTCAATATACAGCCTTGTTCCTCCTTTATTTCTCCTCCTCCCCTGAGACTTTCCAAGTTATGATGTCAAACCCATGAGGTTATATTTCCCCTATAAAATATTCACTCAGGGTGAAGAGCTTTACTCATTCTTTTTTTAGCACTAAGCCCATTATACACATCCTCCATTTAATGGCTTCTTCCTGGTTAATTGTGAGCTCCACTAGGGAACTTATCTTTTCCCTTGTTAATTCACATAATAAATAGCAAACTTGATTTGTGATGGATGTTTTGTTATAGTTGCCTCATGTCGCCAGCTTTTATATAATCTTTTACAATCAACTGCTCTCCCGAATATCTATTTACCACTCCTGGTGCCTATTTTTACCTCTTGAGAAGGAATAAAGGGGAAGGAGGAAGCACTTCCAGAACTCAAAGATATTATAAAGCAGAATCATCAAAATCATTGCTATTGGTTAAAAAATAAAGATCGATCAATGGAACAGATAAGACAAAGGAAAATTAAAAATAATTATATTCAGTAGCCTACTTTGATAAAGTGGGAAAAGAAATTATTTAAGAAAGAATTTTCTATTTAATATGAACATTTGGTAAGTAATTCTGACACAAAGAAAACTAGACCTCAGTCTGGCAGAAATTAAGCTCAAACATAAGATGAATTTTAAAAGGATAGTTGACTCAAAGAGCAAAGATGATGCCATTAAAAAAGAAAAAGCCCAGAAGATAAGCAGATCATTGTCCTTCCATAACTATGGGTAGATTTTTTTTTTAAAACAAACAAATTGAATGTAATTATAAATCTTCTAAACAAACAAAATTAGTTAATCTAAGAGAAGAGAAGCAGTCACATTGGGGGGAAACATATTTGCCTCAAAATTCTCAGAAAAGAACTGGATGTCGAAAATATATAGACAACTAACAAAAAATATGTAAGATCAAGAGCCATGCCTCAAGTGATAAAGAGTCAAAAGGATATGGATGGTTCTCAAAAGAAAAACTGCAAACTATTAACAACCACTTAGGAAAAAATGTTCCACATTTTGTTAAAATCCTAAGATTTCACCTTATAACCAGAAAAATGGCAAAGCTGAGAAAAGATGGGCATAGTCAAAGTCGGAGATGTTGAGGGAAGACAGGGACATGCTAATAAAGAGGAATGAGGGTGCTTTCATCATAGAGGGAATTTGCAGGGTCCTTACTGATTTGGGGGGATTGGGCAAACATTGATCTTGCTGACAAGATAACAGTCCCAGGAACGTGGCTTCCCTTTGTTCGGGATAAGGTTGACAATGAGAATAGAGTGGGCTCGGTTAGAGTTCACATCATTCCCAAGAGGTGCACCACATCGATGTCTCTACGTCAGTGTGACTGCTGCTACTGGTCTATCCCCAACCCACTTCTTAGTAAAATAAAATATATACTTTAAAAAATAATCTGTGTCTTTACAGAGCTAGATCAAATGTTAACAAAATTTCCCATTGTGACTTCTCTAAGAATCTGTGTCCTGAGAAACCAAATTCCCTAGGCTGTAAAAATTATATGTAAAATAAAAGTCCTGAAGCCAAAAGTCCTGATGGCCTCCCATAAGTATATGAGTTTAGTAGACTTTGTGACATACAGACATGGCACTGTGTCATGAATCAGAACCAGAGTTCAAATTCTGTCTTTGCTATTATCTAGTCAATTCTTCTTAAATTGTGGGCCGAGACCAGTCACAGAACTGCATGTGTAGGTCTTGAAAAATTTGTAAACAGTAAAATGTAATGACCAAAAATCAAACGCATAATTAACTCAGGTGTTTCTGGAAGTGCTTGTCCAGGTTTCATCATGTGACTTCACTGCAGTCTTGGTTCTGAACACACAACATGCATGCTTTGCATTGCACATGGATGAATGCTACCAGAAACACCTTGGCTCAGATTAGAGATGGGATCATATAAATGAATCAGGTAAAAAGGGATTCGAAGTAGAAAATGTTTAAGAAGCCCTGATCTAGATGACCTAGCTTGCTCTTTGTAAAACAAGGAGATGGATTAAGTGTTCTCTGAGATCTAGGGCTAGAGCCTGTGAAGCTTTTCCTGCATCTGTAACTCTTGGGCTTAATTCAACACATGTATCCACCTGAAAAAATGAGCATTAAACAAAAAAGAAAAAAGAGCGTATTATAATTTCAAATTTAAACATATTACATCATTTATGTATATTACATGTATATAGTATACATATGTGTACATGTATATTATATGTATAAGATATGATGTATAATATAAAAGTATATACAATATACATGTATTTATATAATTTCATTTTCTATTATGTATGGTTTACTTTTGTGTATATATTATATATACATATATTATCTATTATGTATATGTTTACATTATGTATGTGGCTTTTATTTATAATTTTATATAATAATGGCTTTGTTATTTTATAATTATATATTTTATATATTTTTTTACATTTTATTTATAAAAATGGGACTGGTTTTATCTGAATTTCACTGAATATGTGTATGTGCTGACATATAAAATTTTCTCTCCATATACAGATATATATATATATATATATATATATATATATATATATATATATAGCATTCAATTTTCTGTGTACATGTTGTTTCCTTATATTCAAAAGAATGTAACTTTCTCAGGTAGAGCCTGTTTCCTTTTTGTCTACCCAGAGCCTGTTTACATACAATAGACATTCATTTTGCCAATTCAAAAAAAGGCCTAATTAATGGATGAAAGGAAAAAATGTAAAGTATATAATTTCCAGAAACAATGAAAATTTCATGTTATATATTTCGTATTTAACATTCTGAGTAACAGATAAATGCGTAATCTGATTTAAAAGAAGAAAATCAAACTGATTTTATCAAAAACAAAAAAAGGAGAAGTCACAATTGAAGAATAATAAAGGAAATTATTTAAAACTATTTTGCCCAACTATATGCTAGCAAAACTGATAACTTGTAGGAAAAGGACAAATATGTAATAAAACTGATAACAGAGAAAATGAATGCTTACAAAATTATAAGTCATAAAAAAAAGAAAAGAAAAAATAGCCTATTTAAATAACCAGCATTAGAAAAAGAATTTGAACTCATAAATGAACTCCCAAAGGAAAAAAAACTCAAGGACCTAATGGATTTACAAGTGAATTCTATCATATATTCAAAGAACAAATGATTCCAATATACACAAACTGTTTGCAATGACAAGAAAAGGTATCCTTCTCATTTCTTTCTATAATATAAATATAGTCTTGATATCTAAACCAGGGAGAGATAAAGAAGAAGGAAAAAATAATAATGTAGACCAATATCTCTAATGAACCTTGATGCAAAAAATGTTAAATAAAATGTTAGAAAATAAATTCAACAACATATAAGAAATTTACACTATGACATGTCAGGTTTGTACTAAGAATGGTTTAACATAAAGAAGACTATAAACATAATAATAGTAATATTAATGATACAATTATATCAAATGCTAAAAGGCTTCTGACAAATCCAGCATCTTTTCTATTAAAAAAAACCCTAGAAAGCATAGGAATAAATGAACCTTTCCTTAATATAGCAAATAATATCCATCTAAAACCAAGAGCAAAATCAATGCTAAATCCCTACTTATATGAGGAACTATGTACAAAGTGCTGAGGATACAAAAAGAAGTAAAATTCAGAACCTATCCGTAGGGAGTTTACAATCTAATGAGGGAGACAACATGTAAATAAATATATACAAGGCAAGGTATAAACAGAATAAATAGAAAATAATTAATAGAGGAGAGTTACTAGAATTAAGAAGGGTTAGAGAAGGCTTCCAGAAAAAGGTGGGATCTTAGTTGGGACTTAAAGGAAACAGGAATATCAATAAAATAAAGTCAACAAAAGTGATATGTAATGGAGGAAAGTTAGAGACCTTTCCAATAAAATCTGAGGTAAAATGATATTCCTCATCCTCACCACTACTATTTAACATAGCACTAAAAAAAACTAGTTGTAGCAATAAACCAAGAATGAAAAATTAAGAGAATTAGCATAGGGAAAAAGTAAATAAAATCATCATTTTTTACAATGACTTACTTAGAAAATCCTAAAAAAATTAGCTTTTTAAAATTCAAGCAATTAATAAATTCAGCAAAGTTTTAGGATATAAAAAAATAAGTCACTATAAATCATTAGTATGCCTATTTGTTACCAACAAAATTCAAAAGAAGGTAGTTAAAAAGAGAAATTCCATATATAACTAAAAACCATAAAATAACTATAAAAGCTATAAAATATTTAGGAGTATATCTACAAAGATGCTCCCAGGAACTATGTGACTCCAACTATAAAACACTCTTTTCAGGAATACAAACCAAAAGATAAGGTCAAAATGGGTTCAGGATCTAGGTATAAAGCATGAGATCATAAATAAATTGGAAGAGCATAGGATAGTTTACCTCTCAGACCTGTGGAAGAGGAAGAAATTTATGACCAAAGAAGAACGAGAGATCACTATTGACTACAAAATTGAAAATTTTGATTATATCAAATTGAAAAGTTTTTGCACAAACAAAACTAATGCAGGAATACAGACCAAAATCATTTTAGAAACATTCATCACTCATAGGTCAAATCATTACGATAAAAATGATAAGACTACCTAAATTAATTTATTCATTCATACCAAACTACCAAAATAATAATACTATAACAATAATAACAAAATAATAATAGCTAGCTAGCACGTATATAATGCCAACTATGCCCCAAGTATTGTGCTTTACAAATGGAATCTTATTTGATTCTTATTTGATCCTCATTTGAGCCTAGAAGCAGGTGGTACTATTTTCCCCATTTTACAGGTGAGAAAAATGACTTTTCCAAAGTCACAAAACTAGTAAATATAATTCAAAATTGGATTTGAATTCAGATCTTCCTGACCACTAACTACCTAGCTAATGTAAATATTATAACAGAATTTATATGAGTTCAAGAATCTCAAGGGTAATAACAAAAAAAAGGGGGGGGGGGAAATATGTGGGTCCATCATGCCATACTATAAAGCAGTATTCATTAAAACAGCATGGTATTGTTTAAAAAAAAAAAGAATAAAATAAAAAATAGATCATTTGGAAATAAGGTATACAACATAAAGAAACAAACAAATAAACAGAAGAGCATAGTTTTTGATAAACCTAAAGATTCTACTTACTAAGGGAAGGACTCAGCTGATTTGACAGAAAGTGCTGGGAAAACTAAGACAGCAATCTGGCAGAAATTAGTTTTAGACCAACACTTAACACCATACAACAAGATAAGCTCCAAATGGAGCTTACATTCAGTTACACATAGTTATACACAGTTGTTTGCATGTTGTCTCCCCCATTAGACTGTAAGCCCCTTTACAGCAGGGATTCTTTAATGGCACACATTGACCAAAAAAAAAAAAAAAAAAAAAATTGGTTAAAAGATATAAAAAGGTCATTTTTCAAAGAAAGAAATCCAAATTATCAACAATATGATAAATAATCTAAATCTCTAACAATCAGAAAAATGCACACTGAAACTGCTCTGAGATTCCTACTCACGTCCATCAGATTGGCAATGATATCCCTAAAAAGGAAAATGACAACTGCTGGTGTCACTAAGGGAATAAAAGGTACACTAATGCACTGTTGTTGAAGTTATGAACTGGTCCAACCCTTCTGAAAAGCAATTTAGAACTATGCCCCCAAATTCCTAATTCTGTATGGCCTCTGACTCCGGTTTATCATTACTAGGTCTATACCATAAAGAGATCAAAGAAATTAGAAAAAATACCTCTTGGTCCTTTTACGGACAAAAGATAGACATCTGATGATATATAAAAGATAAAGATAAATGTACATTTACATATATTTGCGTTAAGTTTGTATACATGTTCTTAGTACATATATATATTTGTATATACATTAATGTGGACAAAAATATTTATAATGGTTCCTTTTAGTAGTGGCAAAGAACTGGAAACAAAAGGGGTGATCTCCCCATTGGAGAATGGCTAACCAAAATGAATGCAGTGAAATATTGCTATGCCAAGAAAAAAGGATGAAAAGGGCAATTTGAGAGGAGATGAACCAATACAGGAAAAAAAGAACAATTTGTCCAATGACAATATAAAGAAAATCAAGTTTGAAAGACTTAAAAACTCAGATCACTGTAATGAAAAAGCATGAGTGTATTGGACTTCTCTAATTGGGGAGGGAGAGAAGGGGGGAGAGAGAAAGGGAAAGGGAGAGGGAGGAAGAGAGAGAGATGGAGGAAGAGAGGGAAGGAGAGGAGGAGGAAAAGAGGGAGAGAGGGTGAATGGGGGGAAGAGAGGGAGAGAGAGGGGAAGAAAGAAGAGAGAGACAGAGATAGAGGAAGAGAGGGAAGGAGAGGAGGAGAAGGAGAAAGGGTGAACGGGAAGAGAGAGAGAGAGAGAGAGAGAGAGAGAGAGATTGATTTTCAGGTATGGCAAAGGCCAGGATTTGTTTTGCAGAACTAAACATGCTTACGATGAGGATTTTATTTCAGGGTGATTCTGGTCGCTGTTGTTGTTCAGTGTGGGAAGGGTGGGCTACTTGCAAAAATAAATTTATTTTCAAAAATCATTCCCATGTGCATGTTTCCCCCAGTTCCATAAGCTCCTTGAGGAAGGAATTGGGTTATTTTTGTCTTTGCCTCCCCAGCACCGAGCTCAGGGCCTCACCCCAATAACTGCTCAGTTTAAGTGAATCCCACAGCCCAGAAAAGATTTCCTCAGACCCAAACCAGTGCATGACAGAACCGGGCCCCGGGCTGCTGGCCGGGTTCCTTTGCTTCCTCTAAAGCCCGGCCTTTCTCTCCAAGGCAGGGCCAGGGATACTCAGGGGGAGCCGCCCGCCCAGGGAGAGACCCAGGTTCTCACCCTGCCAGTGTCCCAGCAGCAGGTCTAGGTCCAGGGCCAGGCTTGGGCCAGCCCCCAACACCCACAGACAGCAGAGCAGCAGCAGCAGGAGAGAAGAGGCCAGAGGCAGCCCGCGGACCATCTGGATCACCGGGACCCTCCGTTCTCGGCCGGCGGCCATGGCGCCCGGGGGGGCGGGGAGCGCGGGCGGGGGCCCCTAGCCTGGAAGTTCAGAGCCCAGCGGGTCCCGGGGCTGGCTGCTGGGGGCAAAGGAAGCAACAACTCTCAGTCCCGGAGCTCGGGGCCGCAGCCCCCCCTCCCCGGCCAGGCCAAGTGCCCCGGCCCCTCCCGTCCAAGATGAGGGACACGGAGAAGCCTTGTAGGAAGCCAGGCCTCGGGGACCATAGGATGGACGACTGGAAAAGGCCTCGAAGGTCTCGGGCCCAAGCCCCTGGAGCCACAGCCATCTCTGCAGCGCCCCCCTTCCCACAGAGGATGTCCCTCAGATTCAGGGCCCAACGCCCTCGCTTTGCAGGGGGCAAAAGAGGGGGAGCTTCCCTCGGGGCCCCAGAAACCTAAGCGCCCGCGGTCTCGGGCAGGAAACGTGCCCAGGCCCCGGGATCCCATCGGAAGCTCCATCTCCTTGGGAACAGGACAGGCCTGGGGGGGGGGGGGGGGTGTTCCCGACCCAGGGACCCTGGGGACGAGGCACCAGAGCTCCCCTTTCTCGGGGCCGGGAAGGGAGGAAAGCACAAGGACCCCCAAAGAGACGGCCCCCACCCCAAAGCTAGGGCCGAACCAAATCCCGGGGGGCCGGGAGGGAGGGAAGCCCAGGGGCCCGATACAGGGGAGGGAGCCCCAACACACTATCCCCCACCCCAAAACTGGGGCTAAACCAAATCCCGGGGGTCCAGGAGGGGGGAGTCTGGAGCCCCCGTGCGGGGGAGGGACCCCAAACACACTGTCCCCGCCGCCAGTCTGGGGGGCCCGGGGCGGGGGGGGGAGGGGAGTCTGAGGCCCCCGGCACTGCCCTCCGGCCGCCTCCCTCTCACCGGGCCGGCCCCGGGCCGCCCCGCCCCCACCCCGCACACACCGGCCATCTTGCCATGCCGCCCGGAGCCCGGCGGGGGGCGGGAGGCCGCGGCTCGGCTCCGGGCCCGCCGGGGAGCGTCTGCAAAGGGCGGCGGAGGCCGCGGCGGCGGCGCCGGTTCCTCAGGGAGTGTCTGCAAAGTGCAGAGCCCGCGGGGAGGAGGCGAGGGGGGGAGGGGAGGGGAGAGCAAAGAGGAGAGAGGGAAACTGCGGGAGGCAGAGGCCGAAGGGGAGGGGAGGGAGCAGGGCAGAGAGAGGCGGAGGGGGAGAGCGGGGGTCCCGGCAGGTGCAGCCCCTCCCCCAGCTCCGGGCGGCCCAGCACCTGGCCACGGGGCGCTCGGGACCCCCAGCTCGTGACCTCGGGCCGTCCGGCGGGCTCAGGGTCTCCTTGGTGACCCGGGACACCGCCTCCCGGGGAGGAATGTTAATCCTAACGAGAGAGGAGCCAAAACAGCGAGCCGGCCTCCTCCCCCTCCCCCCCTCCTCCCCTCCCCTCCCCCCTTCTCCCTTCTCCTCCCCCCCCCCCCCCCCCCCCCCCGGTCCCGGAGCCCCGGGGGGCAGTTCCCTCCTCTCTCCCCGAGCCAAACCAACCGAACCAGAGCCGCCTCTGTTCGGGGCCCGCATCAGCCTCGGGGCCTCCAGCCCCATCTCCAGCTCTGGATGCCTCCGCCTCCTGGAAGCCTTCCTGGACCGGCCCCACCCAGAGGGCCAGTTATGGCCGCGGCCTCGGAGGTCATCCGTCCTCTAACCCGGCGCTGGCCCCGGGAGACCCCTGGGTGACCCACAGGCCCAAATCCTCCCCCTGAGCCTTACTGCCCGCATGAAGGAGGGAGGGAGGGAGGGAATGAGGGAATGAACGAATGAGTGAGGGAATGAATGAATGAATGAATGAATGAATGAATGAATGAATGAATGAACGAATGAGTGAGGGAATGAATGAATGAATGAATGAATGAGGGAATGAATGAATGAGGGAATGAATGAATGAGGGAATGAAGGAAAAACGGCTTTGCGCGCTTGCGCGCCAGGCCCTTGGGGAGGGGTGCGAGCCGCTTAACCTCAGAGGGCCCGAGCGCCCTCCTCCGTGAGACAAGGAGACTGCCCTGGATGGCCTCTGAGTTAGGGTCCAGTTCTGCGTTCCTTTGAGCCCTTGGGAGCTTGGTGCACTCAGAGGCCCCAAAATCGCCCCCCAGAAACAACGTTCTTCTGTTTCGGGCCTGAGAAGCCGGCGGGCTTGAGCTGTGACCTTCCCCTCCCCCACTCCTTGTTTTAAAGGTTGCCCGTGCTTATTTTCTTCTTCAAAACCACAGAATGATCGCGCTGGAAAGAACTTTAGAGATGCTTTCTAAGGTTAAAACAAGTCAGGACAGAAAAAACCAGGAGGCCCGAGGTCAAGTCCTTCCCCTGGCTGGTTATGAAATAATCCACTATGATTCTGTATTGATTATGATGATAACGGCTAACAATGCCCACCAGAACACCAAAGGGATGCTTGGCAGAGTTTGATGGAAATAATAATTCATTTAGAAAAAGAAATCAAATAAAATGGGACAAACAGGATGGAACAGCACCTCCAGACCTGGAGCTGTGCTATGGAGCAGCAGTCCTCAAATTATCTGGGATTGGTTAAAAACCAGAAAGATCCACTGAACAGACTAGACAAGAAGCAGCAGCGGCAGAACTCGACAAGACAATGTTGGGAAAATGGAAGAACATAAATTACCGAGAAAAAAACCTACTTCATGAAAAAAAAAAAAAAAAGCTACCGGGCCACATTGGAAAGCAGAAATTAGGATTCGACCAAGACTTTATACCATGTTTCACAATGTTGTTTGTCATGTATTTTTGAAGAGGGCTGACAACTTCATGGGGTGATGTCTTGACTTATGTATGAATTAGATTCAAGTAAAGCCAAATTTCAAAAAGTTTTCAGCCTCTTTCTTTTCCATTGAAGTCCAGTAGCAGGACAAAGTCAAGATGACTAATAACAGTCCAAGATGTAATGGATGACCTTGCGTCTTCCATGTCTTGACCAAGCACCTGCTACAAGTGCCGTTGTGGTCAATTGGATCATATTGTTCTCATCTGCCCATTCTGCCGGGCTTGGGGTAGAAAATCCTTTAACTCAGTCTGTGGGAATTGAATGTGAATCACAACACGGCATTTTCACTTCTTTTGTCGTCGTTTGCTTGAATTTTATTTTCTTTCTTTTTTTTTTTCCCCCTTTTTGATCTGATTTTTCTTGTGCAACAAGATAACTGTAAAAATATATATGCCTAAAAATAAAATATTACTTAAATACTTAAAAAAAAAAAGAAAAGAAAATTCTCTAACTTACCAAAGTGTTTGAAGCCTGTCAGTTTCCCTTTTCCTGAGAGTTTTACCAGAGTGTGCCTACTGTGCTTCTTGGAGCCACAGGTGAAAGTTGAATGAAGGCAGACACTAAATATAGATAAGCCACACTGAAAAGCGTTTCATAAGCCCTCACCCCAGAAGTGCTGATCCTCTTTGAACACACCATATACACCTATAGGACATTCTCCACCCTATATTCCAAATGGATAGATGACCTTAATATTAAAGATTATATTATTTAAAAAATTCGGAAAGAAATGTATCTCCCTCACAGTTATGGGTAGATGAATTTTTTTATTTTTAATAATTATAACTTTTTATTGACAGAGCCCATGCCTGGGTAATTTGGGTAACCAAACAATTCTCTTGTTGCACAGGGAGAATTGGATTCAGAAGGTAAAGATAACCCAGGAAGAAAAACAAAAATGCAAACACTTTACATTCATTTCTATGGGTAGATGAATTCTTAACCAAATAAGAGATCGAGGAAATGATAAAAGAAAATCGATGATTTTGATTACTTGCAACTGAAACACATCTGCACAAACAGAAATAATGCCCCTACAATAAGAAGGGAGTGATGAAATGGAAAAAAATCTTTAGATCAAATTTCTCTGATAAGTGTTTAGTATCCAAGAAAGAGAAACAATAAATATATGTGTGTGTGTGTATATATGTATATACATATATATGTAATAGCCATTCCCCAATAAATAAGTGGTCAAAAGATATGACAAATTCTTTAAAAAGGAATAACAAAGTATTCACAACAGAGAAGAAGGCTCCATATCTGAAATGAGAAAAATACAAATCAAAACAACCCTGAAGTTTCATTGCATGCTGAAAATTAGCAAAGATGACAAAATATAGCAGGAAAAGATTAAGAGAATCAACATTGTAGAGGTTGTAGGAAGGTAGGCGCATGGACATATGTGACAACCTTTTTAGAAATCAATTAGGAATTATACAAGTAAAACTACTGACTAAAATGTCCACATGCTTTGACCTTAAGCTTCTATCACTGGGCTTTATGTATTTAGGTATACTGCAGGGGTCACTGATAAGAAGAAAGTCCTCGTAAACTCCAAAGTATTTATAGCAGCACTTTTTGCAGTAGCAAAGACTTGGCTACAAAGTAGATGCTCATCGACTGCGGAATGGCTAAACAAGTCCATATGTGGTCTTGAAGAGCCTGGAATAGTAAAAGCTTAGTGGACAGATGGGGAAACTGAGGCCCAGAGAGAGAGACAGACCATCCCACAGCCACTTAAGCTACTCCACACTCTTACCCGGGTACTCTGGGAGGGAGGTCACTAACCTGGTTGGGCCAGTTTTTCCCATAACAAAGTCAGGCCAGGTGATCCGTTTATTTTTCTGAGTGTTTTTGCAGAGCTTGCCCATTGACAGTTAGTTCACTAATTAAGTACTGCACTAAATAAATAGACACTGGGCAAAGGCAAAATGAAAACAGGCCCTGTGGTCAAGGAACTTCTGCTCTTTGGAGAAGACACAACAATTTCACAGTTAAGCAAATAAAAGATTTAAAAAATAAATACAAAGTCGTTTTGTCAGGTAGTCAATAAAAATTTATTAAGCACCTACTATGTTCCAGGCACTAGAGATAGAAAGAAAATCGTGGTCTTTTCTCTTGGGAAATTCATGTTTTAATGGAAGAAGTGTCATTTAAATAGAAGATGATCTCAGGCACAGGGTTTTCAGCTTTCCACCCTCTGGCAGTCTGGAGAAGCCTGTGGACCCTATCTCTGAATCATGTTTATCAAAGTATAACATACATAGGATTATAAAGGAAATCAATTATAGTAAAATAGAGTTATTAATTAAAGGTAAATTAAGAATTTCTTAGAAGAAACAGGGTGGGGCATGAGGTGGGGATGGGGAAGAGAAACAGGAAACATTTCCTGCAGAAAGGGGGACTTGAGTTCAGTGTGAAGGAAGCCAGGGGAGCTGTGGCAGAGCACTCCAGATGTGAACGCAAGAGACAGTGTCACATAGAGACAAGGTGAAGGTTTTCTCAAAGCCCGTGATTCTTAACCGGACTTGTGAGGCAGCTGGGGTTCTAAGAAGTAGCCACAAAGAAGGAGAACATTAGCTCATTTAAGACTGGGAAACAATGAACTGGCCCCTAAAATTAATCTGATTCCCTCCTTCTGTGTTTTCAAAGTTCATTTTAGATGACAAGTTCTGAGTTAAGTCACACTCTGAGCCCCCGGTTCAGAAAATTTCCAAAATTCTGACAGAGGTTGGTTCCCATTTTGTTCTTCAGGGATGCTATGGAAATGCCACACTTGCTTCAACCTTTCCGAGCCAGATTCTCCAATTTTCTCCCTCCTTGTTCTGGAGTCGTTTCTTCCTTTTATGCACAGAATGGCTTTGATTCAGGTGTACAGGCCCTGTTCACACCCTCCACTTGTTTTGTCTTTCATTTGGTTTTGCCTGAATTTGTATTCCAGCCAAAGTGCCAGGCACACAGGAAGATTGAATTAGTGCTTGCTGACTGGCTATTCAGCCTTTGATTCAAAGTAAAACTTGTTCCTATCTGACAAAGTTACTTGTAAGTGGGAAAAATGCTCATTGGAGTCCTCCCCTTTTCACAAGCATCAGCAGAGCCACAGAGAGATGGAAATCATAGATGAGGAACAACAAGTAGGCCAGGAAAGGAGAGTGTGGAGATTTAGCTCATATTTAGATTAGATTAGATTAGATCATATGAGCTAAATCTAGAAAAATAGTCTGGAGCTAGATTGTGAGAGATTTTAAATATTAAACCAGAGGCCTTCTAGTCCAATTACCTATTTTTGCAGGGAAGAGAACCAAAGTCACTCAACCAGAAAGTGTCAGAACCCAAATTTGAAATTAGATGTCTCTTAATACAATTCAACAAGTATTTATCAAGCACTTACCATTTACTAGGTACCAGGGATACAAAAACAGCAGTCCCTGCCCTCAAGCAGCTTACATTCTCCTGGAAGGGCCAGGTGGGTTTCCTGGCCCCAAGACCAGCCCTCTTTGTCATACTATTTTTGGAGGACCCTTTACTTTTGAACTTACTATCTGTAAGCACAATCAATAGTCAATAAATATCACTTAATAGGGGCTCCTTCTTCCCCTTGTTCTTTAATCCCTCCCTTTTGCTTCCTAACTTGTCCCTGCTCGTTTTTTCAAGTCCCAACTCATTTGTGAATTTTTTCCTTGATTGCTCCAACTCTAAATGATCCCTTTCACATCCAAACTCATAGACTTAGAGGTCAACGGGGACTTTTATGGATATCTAGTTATAGAGAGCAGAAGGTCCCAGAGACCTTCCAGTAATGCAGTGGGTAGCTAGATGCCTCAGTGCATAGAGCGCACCCTCTGGGGTCAGGAGGATTTGAGTTCAAATCTCAGATACTTAATTATTATTAGTGACTCTGGGCAAGTCACTTAACCCTGGAAAGGGTGGAACTTTGGAAAAGTCTACCTGAAACAGGGTGTTAACTCAGTGAATTGATGAGATCATGGTTTTCTAGTTTGCAGATACTTAGTACTTAGCATGGCTAATGGTTCTACAATTGAGGTAATTGTAATAGGGTATTTAAACTGGGGACAAAGTCAGACTCAAAATGAGGCTGTCAGACTCCTGAAGACTGTGTAAGAGGCAATGAAGACTTTGGACTCTGTTCTTGTCCATTCTCTCGGCAGGACTGCCAAGATCAAGGTCCTTCCTGAGGACCTCCAGAAAGCTAGCCCGGACATTACATAACCTCAATTGTTTTGGGGGGAAAAACTTGGCAGACTGGACAGTTTTTTGGTCATTTTACCCCAGAGGAAGCAGCTTTGCATAGTCAATAGGATCTAGCCACGAGATAGAAAGCCCTGAGTTCTAATCCTTGGGTATTTAATAACTTTGTGATTATAGGCTCTGTATAAACAAAGTATATACCCAGGAAATTGGAGATAACCATCAGAGGCAAGACACTGGAATGAAGGAGGATTATGTTAAGACTTCTTGTAGATGAGATTTTAGCTGAGCTTTGGAAGAAGTTGGGAAAGCTGGCTGGAGATGGAGATGGGGAAGTAGACAATTTCAGGCAAAAACCTGGAGGTGGTTAATGAGAAGAAACAGGCAAGCGGCCATGCCTCTGGGCACTGGTGTAATAAGACTGGAAAGATAGGAAGGTACCAGGTTATAAAGGGTTACGAACACCAAACAGGATTTTATATTTGATCCTGAAGATAATAGGGAGCCATTGAAGTTTATGGAGCGGTGGTGACATGGTCAGACCTGCATTTTGGAAAGATCAGATAGACGAATGGACTAGAGTGGGGAGAGATTGGAAGCAGGCAGACAGACACCCTCCCTTTCTCTCCCCCCTCCCCTCCAGCTATGGCAATAGTTCAGGTGTGAGAGGATGTGGATCTTAGACAAGGATGGGGACAGGATCAGAGGGGGAAAGGGGATATAGTTGAGGTATTTACAAAGATAGAAAAAGCAACCTTTGTAATACTGGATCCCGGAGGTGAGGATGACGCCCTGGAGAGCAACAGGAAGAGGGGAGGGTTTTTATTGGGCAGCTAGGTGGCAAAGTAGGTAAGAGTTTAAGGAAGACTCCCCTTCCTGAGTTCAATTCCAACATCAGGCAAGTCCTAACGGTGTGACCTTGGATAAGTCACCTCACTCTGTGTGCCTCCGTTCCCTCACCGTAAAACGAGCTAGAGAAGGAAATGGCAAAGCCCTCCGGTAGGTATCTCTGCCAAGAGACTCCCCAAAGGGGTCACCAAGAATCTGACACGGCTGAAAACCTCACACAACAGGATTTATTATTAGCACATTCTCGCTTTTGAAATGACTAAAACATTTGTATACCTGTTCCATCCCCAGTAGATTATAAACTCCTCGAGGGCAGGTGGGAGTCTCACACTTGTGTTTACGCCTAATTAGTGCTTGGTATACAGTTGGTGCTTAATGTTTGTTGATTAAAAATAAATCTGCTACCATTGTGGTACTTTCTGCAGTCACGTTTTCTGATCCAGAATGTCCTGCAGAATATTCTGGAGACTTTCCTCCAGGGATTTTTTTAATTTTTGGGGGGGTCCCCGTGAATCCCACAGGGACCTCAAACGGCCAGTTCTGCGGCTGGGGGCACACTGATGCCATCCCTTTCTACGGCGATCTCGGAACTGCGCAGGGCTGCAAGCAGCATCCTCTTCTTTCCGCGCAGGCCTCGCTTTGCTTTTTCCCCTCTCCTTGTTAACTCCTTTTTGTTTCTTTTTCTCACAAGGCGCGGCTATCTGGGGAGAGGGAGCGCAGGTAGGAAAAGCCAAGATACCAATGAAAACAGACTTTAGCGTGTTAGAGACGCTCGCCGCTCCCAGAACAAGGAATAAATGTGTTACAAGTTACATCGAACCGAATAGATCAAAAGAGGCCAACTGACTACATCTTTGACCTGGGGCCTGCGGCTGGAGAGGGGATGGGGCCCGGGTTCAAATCCTGCATCCCTCACTACATGACCTTGGATAAGTCACTTTCCCCGCGGGTTTCATTTTCGGTCCTAGACTCGGGCAAATCCCTCCTCTGGGCTGGCCTCAGTTTCCTCCTCTGCAAAATGGGCCACGGACAGGACGGTCCATCCCCCAGTCGGCTCTCGGAAAAGGGCGTGTCTCCTGGGGGGGGCAGGGACCCCCGGGGATCAAGCCCCGGCTTCCAGAACCAAGGGCGCCCCACCCCCACCTTTTCTAGACCGGGCCATTGGAAACAGGGCCAGGCCCGAGGTTCGCCCCTGAGCCCAACTTGCCCTTCCCGCTGACTCCCCCCCCCCCCCCCGCCCCGATTAGTCAGCAGTTGAGCCCCGGCCCCCATCCCTTCCCCCAACGATATCGCTCGTCTTCGTTTCTCCTCAGGGAGGCCTATTGTGAAACGGTCCCTAACAGCCTCCGGACTGAACCATTGTCCAAATCTCCGCCTCGTCGGGGAGCTGGATGCGAGACCGCCCCACCCCCAGGGCCGGTCCGGAGAGGCGGCTCGTGGCGTTTCCGGAGATACTTAGACGCCCCCAGCCTCCGGACCCCACCCCCTCTCTCCCTGGGAAAGTGTTGGGTCGGAAACCCCTCCCCTCGCTTCACTCCACCTCATTCGCCTTTTCCCCTCCCCCCCGAGGACCAATCCGAGTGGTAGAGCCCGAGGTTGTGCGGTCGGCGCCTGCGCAGTGCGGCGCCGAGAGGGCAAGCGACCGAGGGAGAGAGAGACGGACGTTGAGAGAACGAGGAGGAGGAAGGAGAGAAAATGGCGTCCACGGGTGAGTATGGCGCCGGGCCGCAGGGCCGGCTTGGGGGGCTCGGGGCGTGCCGCGTCGGCGGCCGGGGAAGCCGAGTTCTCCGTGGATGAAGACCACACCGCGGGGGGCTTCTCGGGGGGCGGGGGCGAGGGAGTGGGGGGCGGCGGCGCTGCCCGGCGGGCCGTGGGGCGGGATTGCGGCCTACCTCGCTTCCCCTCCCCCCGCGGGCGGGTGGGATTCTGGAACCTTCCGCCGTCCCTTCCCCCACACCGGGCGCTCGGGCGGGTGGGCGGGGAGCGGGCCGGGGAGGGGGGGGCGGCCGCGGCTCGTTGCGGCGGGGGCGGGGAGGGGGCTCGAGGCGGCGGCGGGGGCGCGCGGCGGGAGGGGAGGGAGGGAGTCGGGAGTGCGCGCGCGCTCCCGCTCCCGCCGCTTCGCGCCCGGGCTCGCGCTGCTTCGGCCGGGCCGCGGTCCTCCTCCCGCCGCCGCCTCCATTGTGTCCCCGGGCGAGGCCTCGCCGCGGCCCGCGCGCCCTTCCCGCCACGTGGGCCTGCCCTTCCCGGGGCCGCAGCCGTCACGCCCTGGGAATGGACGCTCCTGGAGGGCAGGTGCCGTTTGTTTTCCTTCCCGTCTCCTGGGGCCTGCGCCGTGTGAACGCCGGTCGGAGGGGCTTGAGCGGCCCTGCCCCCCGGAGCCGGGGCTTTCTGTCACGGCCTTGCCCGTCGCTCCTCCCTCGTTCTCCCCGATGTCATCTCTCGGGGGGCCTCGGCCCTGTCACCTCCAGCTCCTGCGGGCGGTGGCGGCCTCCGAGAAACTGAGGCAGGTCCCCCGGGGTCACCGGGCCGGCCTGGCCCCTGCCCTCCGGAGCAGGGTGGCAGCGCCTCGGGGCCAGCGGAGGCCCGGGAGCGCTGGGGGGCGTCCACACTGCCGCCCTTGCCTTTGTCTACACCCGCCCCCGGTGCGCTGGGTGCTCGGCCCCAGGCTGCCCCGGTGCCTCAGCTAAGAGAGGGACACAAAGGCCTCTCCGGCCTTTTAATCCCGGCCCTGCCGAATGCTCCCGGAAAACAAACTGGAACGGGAATGCTGAGTTAGCAGTTCTTGATAAGGGGAAACGGCGTGTTCTTTGCTCAGATTTTGAAAGGGAGCTTGGGTCGTGATTCCTTGTGGAGGGGTTTTGTGACCTTGGAAGAGAGCGTCTCTCTGGCCTTTTTGAAGTTCAGGACCCGAGGGAGAGTCAGACGTTGGGGTGAAACAAGATAATCAAAGCTTGTGGGTTTCCTGACTGCATTGGATCTGACACAGGTTTTAGAGCTGGAAGGGTCTGGATTGGAATTTAATCAGACAGCGCCACTGTTTGGGGTCTCTGGTCCCCAAAACCCAACAAAGGGCAGGACGGACCCTGAATTATGGTTAGCAATCTTTGTGCTTTTTGGCCTCCAAGCTTGTTGGAAAACCTGGTCGATTCCCTGATGTCGGAGAGAATTTTTGAGCTTGTCTTTGGGCAGAAGGAAAGTTGTTGACTTAGTTAACTCTAGGATTGAGTTTAAAATATAATTAAAATGAAGGATTTCTTGCACTTAGAAGTCAGTCAACGCAGATGTAACAAGCTGTTCCTTAGAGGTTCAGGGTATTTTATTTTCTGGGATACTTGGAGTCTCTTAAACTTAGTGGCAATGGGAGGAGGCCATCACCTTGCATTAGGTCTCTGCTCCCTGCATGTCAGGGTCCTGAGCACTCTAGTTTCTAACATTTATCCCTAAGCTGAACAAGTGAAACCTCGGTCTTAAATTATATAGACCTAAGATTGAATGACTGACCTAAGATTGAATGACTGTTTAAAAAAAAAAAAAAAAAAAAAAAAAAACCTTTGTGTGAAATGCACAAGCTAGATTTTTCTCTTTGAGCCACATCTTTCTTGCTTTGGGGGGGCGGGGATTGCTTTTGATTTTACTAAAAAAAGAAAACATTGAAGGGGGAAATCGTTTTGGAAAGCTCCCCCCCCCTTCCTCGGAAGGTACTATATGATTTTGATAGCTAATAAAAAGATAACAAGTTAGTGTAGAATTAATCACTAATTGCTTAGTGGTGGCTCAGTGAATACTTGTTGACTTAAAGGTATTTTAAGTTTTCTTCTTTGTCTCTATTCTACCTTTGTGAGGTTGAGAAGGAATAACCTTTGTTAAAAATATATGACTTATCTAGTTGTGTAAAAAGCAGTCTATTGTTTTTTAAAACGGCAAAACTGGATTAAAACTAATTTAGCTGTGTCTTTGAAGTCATTCTCACCACTCTGGAATTTAGTCTTCTTTTCTTTTTAGTTAATAGTATAACATTTTTTTTTTCCCAGTTACACATAAAGATAGTAAAAAGCTACAAATCTTTGTCAAGATTTTGAGCTCCACTTCTGCAGAATAATATTGGACATAGATGAGAAATTCTTAACCTTTTTTTGTGTTATAGTTCTCAATGGTACTTTACATCACCTCTCAATGTTTTTAATGTGATTTTTAATAAAAGAAGCTAATTGCAGTTGCAAAAAATTTAAATATGTGGACCCCAGATCAAGGACCACGAACTAGATCATTGTCTGAGATTCTCTTTTCAGCTTTAAAGTAGTATTTTTCTAGACATTTTCTTCGTCTTAAGGTTCTTAATAATAGCAGTAATAATAATAATAATATTGGCCAGCATTTATATAGTGCCTCTATGTGCTGGACCCAGTACTTAATTCCTTCACAGATATTATCTCATTTGATCCTTATAACAACTCTTCAAGAGAGGGGAAAGGCTGGGCTACTGTTATGCTCACTTTACAATTGAGGAAACTAAGGCTGAGAACAATTAAGTGCCTTGCCCAGGTCACACAGAAAGCAAGATTCTGAGTTTCGATTTGAACTCTGGGTTTCCTGACTTCAGGCCTAGTGCTTTATCTATCAGGCCACCTACCTGCCTCAACTTTTTATAAAAAGCTTTGTTTATAGATACTATATAGTCTGTAGTTTTATGACAAATCTGAAAGCCACTGTAGATTTGATTATTATACAGTATGATTAGTATATAACCATAGGAAAAGCTGTGTAACATTTTGTGTTTGTGATGTTTTGTGCTTATGGAAGAAGAAAACTGAATTAAATGCCTGGGACTTGGCTTTTTGGTATGTTTTGCTGAATTTTTTTTTTTTTTTATCAAAAATGGAGAATTACTGATGATTCTTTTAAAATCTCAGCAATAGCTTTGTTAGTTTTATGCTTTGATCTAAACAAACCAAACCAAACCAAACCAAACAAAACAACCCACCCCGATTGTGGAAAAATGCACTTGTAAAAATAAAATTGAGATGTCAGTGATTTCCAAATTGATGCAGTGATGAAGATCTCAGGTCAGGTAGTTTTAAATATGATTAGAATGAAAATGTTTGATACTTAGACTATTTTATTTGGTCAGAAGAAAATTTACCCTAGGAAGGATGTTACTGGAAATGTTTGAGATTTTATTGAATAGATTTCTATTTATTGTTGTTGGTTTAGGCAGATGGTGGTGAGTGATGAGTCAGGACTTTTGAAGCAATATTGGGGGGGGGATTGAAAAGTTACATGTTTCAGTAGAAACAGTAAAAGTTTCAGTAGAAAAGATAAATAAATTTGAAAGATGCTGGAAAAAGATGAGAAACAGCTCTCCCTCAAGGGCAGAGGATTTAAAGGTGGACTGGAATCCAGGAATTGTAAAACTGTTGCCTTTGGAGGAACAAGAGAGGACTTTTTTGTTTCAACCTTTATGGTTGTATCCTTCTTAGAACAAAGTGTGCATTCTTCCCTGTTGAGGAAAGTACTTGTTTGCTTGATAGACTATTTTGCCAGTTGCTATACTTTGCTTATTTTTAAATCCATCAAGCTCCCCACTTCCACCTATGCTTTAACAGTCCAATTTAGCATTTGTTAACTCAACCTTCCAATTTTTCCAATTAACTCATCAAGACATTTGTTTCTCGATAGAAATTACTAGATTGCATTGCTTTGTTTGCTGATAGGATGGGGGGGGAGAAGTATTGTAGATTGACTTATTAATACTAATTTATTCATGGAACAGGTTCCACTAGTAAGACGTGAGACAGTTATCTTTCAGAATAAGAGAATTCCCATTCTGAACATTCTCTAATTGGTCAGACTTTCTCTTGAATTACTTACATGGGTACCATTAAACTGCAGTTGTTGAAAAGTAAATTTGTTCTAAAAATATTCTCTCCCCCCTCCCATATTTATATGCTTTAAGGGATATGGGAGAACATATTAATTTTGTTTTAAATAAAACTGTTGTTATGAGGGGAAATGAAATAGTCCTTTTTTCTCCCTCCACTCCAATGTTCTGTAACATCGAAAATGAAAGTTTGAAATGAAAATTGGTAGAGTTTTTGCTACTGTCTACACATACCTACTATGTATGTGGCCTTGTGCACTTAAATATTATGTCTTTGGCTGAGGTTTATGTTTGAGGCCTAGTTTAAACTCAGCATTTTCTTATTATTAGCTAAACCCTGAAGACTGCATTCAGGGGTCATGAGCTCCTAGCTGGAAAGGGCTTTGGAGATTCTTTGGTCTAACTCCATTCATCTGTGGGTAAGGAAAGTGACCATGCTGGCCCATCACTTAGGCAGGAAGCAGCAGAGTTAGGATTTGAATTCAGATACAATGCTTTTTTCTATTCTTTTGTCTGTCTTTCCTCACCTGCAATTTGATTTGGGGGTAAGTGGGGAGGTTCAGATACTTCATGCCTCTCAAACTCAGTTTTCTCATCTGTAGAATGGGAATTAGAGTAAATACTTGCCTCCCAGATCAGATGAGAGATTTTTGAAGTGCTTTGCAAACTTAGAGCGCTGTATAAATGTGAGCTCTTACTAGGGTCCTGACTTTGAGATCAGTCTTGTGATCAGAGGTATGTACTTGAGATCTGTAGTCAGAGCACTGGCAGCATCTGAGCAGCTCAGGAATCTGTAAGAGGTTAGATCTCATGACTTTGGCTTTAGCAGCTAGCACTATGTTCTATCCAGTTGAGCTAAATCACTCAGAATTTAAATGTTTAGTGACCTTGATTTTTTAAAAATTACTTAGCAAGTAATTGGACTGCGTTTTAGTATGGCATATGGGAATGTGACCATTTTCTTCCATGTTACTCTGTAAGTGAACACCACTCCCCAAATTTAGGATTTCCCACTTGACATTTGTTTTGCCTGTTTTTGCCTTGAACACTATTCACCTCTGCTTTATTTAACCTATTCTTTTCCTCTTTCTCTCTTCTAGACTATAGTACCTACAGTCAAGCTGCAGCCCAGCAGGGGTAAGTAATGTTCATCTCTCTATTACCATAGACGTTAAGAGGGCCAGACACAGCATTTCTTTCATTTTTGCCCCCCTCAACACACAGGCTGTGATGGCAGCCTGTATATTCATTTGATATAATCAGTATTTGCCCTCTATCTCTTTACAGCTACAGTGCTTATGCAGCCCAGCCAGCTCAAGGATATGCACAGACCACCCAGGTAATCTTGACACATATGTATACTTAAAGGTCATCTTGCTAGGGTTATTTTACCAGCCTGTTCAAACAGCAGCCAGAACAGACAGATTTTTGACTTTACACCTGAACTTTCTTTAGGCTTTTTGTGATAAAAATGTAGGAGGTGTGTTTAAAGAAATTCAATTTTTCCTGAATACATAATATCCCTGTGGGTATCAGTATACCTCAGAGTGATTTTGTTTGTAGAAGTGTAAGTAGTCTATAGTTTTAGGCAAATTATTAAACCTCTTTGAACCTGTGTTTCCTTGACTGAAAAATGGGAAACCTGTAATGCTTTAGAATCACAAGGTCTAACTAGAGCACCAGAAGTAACTTAGGTGCCTGACCAGGGGATTTCTGTACAGCATGAATTTCTGAATATTAGCCATTTCCAGACCAGGCAGGTCAGCTTTTAGGAATCTCTCATTAAAGAACTTTTTAGTTTCATGGAACTGAATTCTGATCCTTTGCAACTTTTCATGGTTTCTAGTTCTGCCCTTTGAGATACTTAAATGTGGCTTTTTTGATTCTCTTCTTTAAGCTAAACACTCTCATTTCCTTCAGCCAATCCTTGCATGTTCTGCATTTGAGTCCCTTAATCATTTTGGTTACCCCTTTTTTGGATGCGCCTCAGTTCATCTTCCTAAAATATAGTACCCAATTGATAGCAATGGACAGTTATATAATCTTTTAAAATTTGTAGAGACTCATAATATTATCTTACTTAAACCTCAGTTACTGTATAGGGTTATGGTGAGAATATTATCCAGGATCCTAGCTGTTTTGAACTGTCACCTTTGGGGGGGGGGCAGTGTCATCCTTTAAGTGGGTGTTAAGAGCACATTAGGTTTTTCAGCTGCCATAACACCCCTCTCACACACACTCCTTTTCCAGATGAATTGTTATCTTGATATGTTTCACCTATCTTGTACTTGTGAAACATACATGGACCCAAGTATAAGACTTAGCATTTTATTAATGTCAGCACATGACGTAGAGGCAATATGATATAGGAGTTAGGTGGTTAGCCTGGAGATAGAACCCCTCATTTGAGTTGGGGGAGAGCAAGTAGCTCCCAGGCTGGGAGCTCCTTCACCTAAGAAATAACAGGTCCTTTCTGTATTCACAGCCATTCTTGACTTTTTGGAATCTTGATCTAAGCTTAGCAATTACACCTGTTTCAATTCCATGTTGGTCATTATTGTTCTCTGTAGGCCAAAGACTTCCCAGCAAGGGCCTTCTCCCTCTCCTTTGACCCCAATGTTGACCTATTTTCTTCTTTGGTCGTCCCCTTTTTCCCACCGTAATTGTTGGGAAGAAAGGTGAACTGCAACCATAAGCAAAAATGTCTTTAAATAAGAAAACTGAGGAGTGTTGTGTGACAGAACTGTCCCTTCTCATCTTTTAAAGTCTAGCACCAAATTTGAAATGTTCTGTGGCTTTGAGTTAATGTCTAATCTGCACCATGAAAACCCTCCTGGGTACAACAACCATGATGTGCTGACTGACAATTCTTGTGTAACTGGTCCTTCAGATTAAGCCAGGAAGAATGGTAATGCTCAGAGGCAAAAGAACAGTAAATTCCTTGTCTTTTACATATTATTGATAGTTTTAGTTCAAAAGGTAGTGTTCTTCCAGCTCGCTTATTTTAGTAAGCTATAGCATGTTCACAGTCATTTTTTTTTCAAGTGATTTTAACTGTTAGTCTGCGCTTTTTAATCAGATGCATGCCCAGGTGACCAAAATATCCTCTGGTGGACTCAGACTTACTTTCATTCCCTCTCTGGGCTTTTCTTGTATTATTTGCTTCTGTCTCCTGATCCAGCTCTGGCAGGCTGACACCTGGGTCCTCATTATTTTCCCTTTGGGTTCCTTTCTTGCTTCAAAGTTGGCTTGGAGTTTGGCTGATGAAAGAGCCAAGCAGAGCCTTTGACTTGAGGAGTTCGGGTTACCAAAATGTAAGAAATTGAGTAAGAGATAACAAGCACTCATTCATGTTTGCTTCGGAGATTTTGCCTGGACTGCAGAGTGTGGATTAAATGGCAGAGCTCAGATTCCACCTGACAGCACATCCCTCTCCTGTGACTCTCCTTCCTAGAAAAGAGTTCGTCTGGACTTTGTCCTTCTGTGTAGTGATTTAGAAACTGAACAGGAAACGGAGGGGCTCAGCTGGAGGTTTGATACTAAACCTTTGTGGTTTCTCTTCGGAGCAGGCATATGGGCAACAAAGTTATGGAACCTATGGGCAACCTACTGATGTCAGCTATACACAGGCTCAGACAACCGCAACGTATGGGCAGACTGCATATGCAACCTCTTACGGACAGCCTCCAACAGGTAAGACCTGTTAGACAGATCCTGTTCCTCCATCCTCTATCAATTAGGCTTATTAAAATTAGGGTCTTTGGTATATGTTCTGGATCACTATCACAACTTTTGTTGATTAATACTCTGGCTAAAATGTAGAGGGGATGAATTATAGGGAAGAGAAACCTCCCCTTTAAAAATATTTTTGGAGATTTTGAGCATTGGCTTATAGCTTTGGGATTAGGCAGCTATACAGAATGCTTCAAGGGTGCAATAACACTCAGGAATCTCAGATGCTGATGTTTTAGCTAGTTTTTGTTAATCTGGCTCTGACTCCATCCAAAGGAGCACCCTTTACTTTGTGCTTTCCATAGTACAAGGGACTAGTACAGGTTTGGCTTTCCTGCTCATTCTTGCATGGGGAATGCTTTGTCATCTTCGGTAACTCTGTGATGTTAATTAACCTTTTAGGTGTCTTCATGTATTTATCCCTAAAATCTAATACCACATCACTCAACACCAGCATTAAAAGATGCTCTCAGGTGCCATTTACAAACCTATGTATTTTCAGCTTAGTTTGGGGGAGGGATTGCTTTTTTTCTTAAATATAATCGTGGCTGCCCTCTCCCTAAGGTATTTCATGTGATGATTATCCAGCTGCTTCTATTCTCTAAAGAGCAGACTGCATAGTTAGACATGTTTAGAGAATCAAACAACTACCCTTTGTGGTTGGTTGTCTGTGATTTTTAGTCCAGACATACATTTAACTTGGTCTTCATCAACTTGGTAAGTTTAATTTTGGGTCCACTTTCAGTTATATTCGTGGCTGTTTTGGGGAACTAAAAATATCAGTAATTAGAACAAATTATATTGTGACGTGTTTGGGTTTAAAATGGAGTAAAATGAAAAGATGTATGGTACATGGTATTTGTTTCTGCTCACTTTTGAGTTAACATTTCTGGCTCCTCTCTTAATATTCTGTGTACAAGATATTTTAGTCTGCAAAATTATTATTAAAGGCTTAACATCAAACCCCATACAGTGAGCCCAGTATGAATTCTTTGGGTATCAAAGACTTTGGAGGAAGAACCCTAGCACAACTCATCTGATTCTAGATTAGACTGTGGAGAGATGAACACTTTGTAATGTGCCAGTTGGTGTGTGACTGATTAACATTGAAAACATTCACTGCAAATTTTCCCCCATGGTAGCTGCAACTGGGGGAACTTGAATAACATGGGACACGTTTCCTGTCGTTCTGTGCACCTGAAGTTATTTGAAATCAAGTGTGCTTTGAATACGAGTGGTCCAAGTTAGATTTGCTTTTACTTTTCATATGTTTATAGAGTTGGTGTTTTTATAAGCACTTCTTTGTGCCAAGTTCTATGCTAGGGTTAGTGTTACCAAGACAAAGAAGAAACAGTCCCCGATCCCCTGAAAGAGCTGGCCATCTGTGGAACTGGTGTAGCATGTACATAGATCCACAGACGTATACAGACAAGAGAAGGGGAAGGGAGCAGAAGATCGAACACATGGGATCAGGGAAGGCAGTGGTTCCAGGCAGAGGGCATCTGCATAGGGGAAATAAGGAGCTTTGAGGGTGGGGAATAGGTCATAGTTTGAGGTTGATGGGGATAGTATGAATGTGAAGGCAGTTGGTAAAGCTTGGGGAGCTAGCCTGAAAAGCTTTAAGTGTTGAGAGTGAGGCAGTGGGGAGCCCCCAGAGCTTCTCAATGGGGAAGTGACTAGGGTCAGAGTTCTGCTGCCAGAAAATACTCTTTAGAGGATCTGTTGGAGAGAGCAGAGACTGGAAGCCCAAGGGTGAGTGGCTTGGTCAGAGTCAGAGCACCATCTACTGAAAAGAAGTAGACCAAGTATGGGCCTCACTACTGGTTCTCCCTGCCCCAATATATTTACCCTGCCTCCATTTTGTGTTTTTTCTCCTTCTCTGTCATTGCTCTGCAGTAGAAGGTAAGGTCTTTGAAGACCGGATGTTTTGAATTGTTGTCTTTGGATCTATAGCATCCAGCATGGTGCCTGGCACATTGTCATTGTTTAATATTTTCTTGGTTAATTGATTTCAAATGGTGGGTGAGGGAAATGATGAACCTAGAAAAATGCTAAGAAGGATGATTGCACTACAGAAATGGGCAAGAGCCCAGAATCATGGGCATGATCAATTCTTGTTGGTTATGAGGAATTTGAGATCCCTAGGGCACATCTAGGATGAGATAGCCAGCAGGGAATAATAATAATAAAGAAATGGATTCAGGAGAGACAATAGAGCTAAATAGTAGATAATGAAATATATGGGAACAGGTGAGAGCACCAAGAAAGAGTATGTGGAAAGAGAACTGACTGAAGGGGAGCAGTAGTTGGATAAGTCTGTTCCTGACTCCAGGGAGCAGTCAAAAAGGAAAGGTGGGGAGAAAGTCTAGGAAGGAGATGATGACTGACAAAGTGCTGTGGTATCGAACAGTGAATTCTCTCAATTTGAAGAACACTGAAGATCAAATGGTAGAACCAGAACCCACATTGCAAGGATTCAAGTAGTGATTGGGTCGTAAGGGAAATGAATGCAGTGAGCTTAATTCTCTTAGGGAGCTTGGCAGTGAGAGACTTGGCTTAAGGTTCTGTAGGGACAGGTATAGGATTTCCTGAGAATAGGTTATAGGCAGTGGGGAAAGTGCTAATAAATTTTGACAGTGAATGAATGACTTGAAGGCAAACACCTAGAAGAGATGGGAAGGAATGGGATTAAGGGTCAGGTTGGGGCTTTGTCTGAAAAAGAACTGCTTCAAAGGCTCTTAATGAAGAATATAGAGATTTAGCGGATAATGGGGAAAAGAGGCTGCTTATGATGATGGTTGGAGGGGTTCTACTTTCTCAGTCAAGTAAAAGGCACAGGAATTCTGAGATAGAACAGCAGGGGAAGAAAGATCTAAGACTTGAAAAGTCAGTGTAAAGGATAGAAAAGAGCCTCAATCATGGCACAGCAACCCTAAAATATTGTGCAGCAGTGAGGACCCAGTAAAGATTGGAGAGCATTGGACCCAACATAGCAGAATTGATACCTTGGGAGAAAATACTGAGTAGGTAGTTGATGATAGTTCTGAGAAGATTTTTGAGTCGTGTGTTGTCATTTACAGGCCTGGGGCCCTCCTTGTAAGGACAGCTGTGTGCCCTGTCGAAGTTAGGTATGATAATCTTCTGTAGAAATGAGAAGCCCTAGAAAAAACCACGAATATAAAGCAAATATCAGGGGAAAAGGAGGTTGAATGTCTTTTCAAAAGGTCCAGCATCATACCCTTTGATCCCACAATTCCATTGTTAGGCCTCTATTTCAAAGACATCCCCCCCAGAAAGGGAAAAGGACTATTTATTTGTAAGTAATATATATATCTGCTTTTTTGTGGTGGTTTAAGAATTGGAAATCAAAGGGATGCCCATCAATTTTATAATGGCTGAAGTGTAAGATTGTAATAGAATACTAACATGTGATGAGAAAGGACAAGCAGGATGATTTCAGGAAAACCTGGGAAGAATTATATGAACTGATGAAAGTAAAATAAATAGTATCAGGATAGAATGTTTTTGGACACAGTGGCGGCAACATTGTATGAAGAACTGGAATGATTTGGCTGTTCTTAGCAATTCAGTGATCTAAGACAACCCCAAAGGACTAATGATAAAGCATTCTATCCACCTCTAGAGAAAGGACTGATATTGCTAAATAAAGACTGAAGAATGCGATTTTTCATTTTCCTTTTTGTTGTTGGTTGTTTTTGAGTCTTCTTGTGTAAAATGACTAGTATGGAAATGTTTTGTATGATTATAATCTGTATCTGATTGTTTATGCTCCCATAAACATCCCATATGCATCCCCAGGGGGGGATGATGGAATTTGATATTCAAAACTTAAAAAAAAAAGTTCTTAGAAATTTTCAACATGTAATTGGGGGAAAAAAATAAAATAACATGATATAAAGAATAAATCTCTAGGACAGTTAGGTGGCGCAGTGGATAGAGCACCACCCCTGAATTCAGGAGAACTTGAGTTCAGATCTGGTCTCGGATACTTAATACTTCCTGGTTGTGTGACCCTGGGTAAGTCACTTAACCCCAACTGCCTCTGCAAAAAAGGAAAGAATAAATCTCTGACTAGATTTGTCTCATATATATATATAATATAGCTTTATTTACAAGATATATGCATGGGTAATTTTTCAGCATTGACAGTTGGAAATCCTTTTATTCCAACTTTTTCCCTCCTTCCCTCACCCCTTCCTCCAGATGGCAGTTTATCATATATTTTTTAAAAAGATCCAGCATCTTTGATTTCTTCTAGATTACTATTCTCTGCCAGTGGATCATCTCCTCTCTTCTCCCCCCCGTACCTTAATAGATTTTTATAGTTGTATGACCCCAAAAGCTCCAAAGAAAACAACACTTGAGTGCCATCTTTGGTGCCAGGGTCTCCAAACTGGCTTGGCAGTCAATTGTTAGATCTGTAATCCAAACCATTCTAATATGAGAAGACTAGCCAGAGCTTGTAATCCATTGGCTTAACTCAGGATTTTAGAGCTTAACACAAGGCACTGAAAGAAGGTTTGCATGGAAGATAAAAATTAGAGGATTTTCCCAAATAAACAAGAGATTAATAATCTTAGTTTGATTGTTTTGTGTTAATGTCTCTTGGTCTTCTCTTTCTCTCAGTCTTTTCAGTTTACTAGTCTTTGCCATTTCTATTTCTGTAATCATTTAGCTCAGATTTTCAAGGCACTCCAGGTTAATAAGGATGATTAATTACCTTTGTCTTTTACCATAATGATTGAACAAAAGAAGGCACTAATTGCTGCTGTGATGAATTAGTTTCTGGCAAAATGTCATTTCTTTACATTGCTTTCCTCATAAATTTTGTAGAGAGGTTTGGCCTGGTGGGTGGAAGTAGATCCATAGGAGTGTGCAAGATAAGTAGAATTGTGTTCTGGCTAAAATGAAACCTATTGGACTCTGAGATTTGATTTAGGATTCTCCAAGACTTGCAGACTTGATAAATTGATTGTATTACTAACATGCCAAATTTGTGAAGACCTCAAGGCTTAGTACCCTACCTTTCTCCCTCACCAAAAAAATACATTGCTGTTTAATATCCTGTCCCCTCAGTGAGAATAGTTGTGTGATTGAAGAACAGATTGTGAATGTGTAAGATCTAGCTAGAGTGTGAGTAGTGGGGCAGGGGCTACAGAGCTTTGAGCTGCAAACCCACTCAGAGATAGGACCTGGTTTATGAGGTAACTTGAAGGAAGGGGGAATTGAAGAGCAATGGAGCCAGGGGCCTTTCCAGAACATCACCAATGAAGTGAGTTTTCTTGACTCCATGACTGGGAAAGATTGAAATACAGCAGCCTCAGAAAAGTGAGTCCTAAGTGTTACTCAGAAGCAAAGAAAAAACGGAAATGTAGGTAGTCTGGAATCTCGAAAAGCTTTTTTTTTTTTTTTTTTTTTAAGCTGTTTGCCTGTTAATGGTGTGTTTACAGGTTTCAAAATCTTATTTAAAATCACTGTCAATCATTGGTACCTTCCTTTCCCCCATTCATAACCATAATAGGTTTATATTTTCCCTATACTCAGTATTTTGTCCATCATTTTTCAGATTTGAGTTGATTGCTGCTTTTTCTAGATTGGGGTGGGGGAAGTCATAGGAGTTTAAAAAAAAAAAAAAGCCATTCTTCATATAATGTTTAATCAGTTTCTTCAGCTCTTTAACATTTAAGGATAGAAAACTTGCTCTCAGGAATTTCCAGAATAGCTCATTTAAAACTGCTGCTGGGGCAACATTTTGGTACTCCTGGAATTTAGGGAAATTAGTTCAAATAAAGACATTATCCTTATATGTATGTTTGAACTTTTGACCCAAATTGAATTTTTTTGTTTCTTCTGTAAATGTTTTAAAATGCACTTACTGTTTCTTTGCCTTCTTCCCTAGGTTTAACATTTTTTAAGGATGTCTTAGTTTTGTGTTTTATAATGATTCGGTGATTAAGAAAACTATTAGTAACTACTTTGCAAGTACTGAAAAGGCAAGAAAGTAAAAGTTAAAACAATCTGATTCTGTTACCTTGAAGTGTTTTACCTAGAGGACTGTTAGATGTGGCATGTATTATCACTAGAGAGAATAGTGTTAAAAGAAAAAATGCTTTTTTTTTAGGAATAGTTTTAGGAGAAAATTCCAGGACTCTGAAAACCTTTTATTTCCCAGGAGCCTTGAGCTTTATAGTTTTTATGGTCCTTTTTTATAGTAGATGATGTTTTAACTAAGTAATGTTTTAAACATGGAAACTTGGCCTCTAGTTTAGTAGCCCATTGACTAGGTGTGTTGTAGGTCATTGATCATAACTTTAGATCAGAGAGGAATCTTTTGAGTCCAGTTCCCTTACTTTCTCCATGAGCAAACCGAGATGAAGTGCCGAGAGATGGGTCGTCACCATCTGTCCTTTTCTAGGGATTCCTGAAGCCTGACATGACTCTTGTTTTTTCTAGGTTATACTACACCAACAGCACCTCAAGCTTACAGTCAGCCTGTCCAAGGATATGGGACAGGGGCGTATGATACCACCACTGCTACAGTTACGACCACCCAGGCATCGTACGCAGCACAGTCTGCATATGGCACCCAGCCTGCTTACCCCACCTATGGGCAGCAGCCAGCAACCGCTGCACCTGCGAGGTAATGACATGCTTACCTGTTGCTAGTCTCTTGTAAAGCACCAGTGTCAGACTATTAGAATACTACATGCTTTGGGGGTTAGAGAATAGACACATGCAGAAACCTGTTGTTTAATTCCATGGGAATTTTAACACAGCATATGATATTTCTTTTAGAGAAGTAGCCTCCCATTCATAGGTTGTGAGCACTGAAACCCTTGAGGGTATTACAGTTGTGCTCAAGGACTTTTCTAAGTCTTAAATTCAGGAGAGAAAAAAAAAAACAACACTTGTGCCATTGGGTGATTAAATTGTGTCATGCTCCTAAGCTGGGATTTGTCCTCAGTGGTGAGGGACTTTGGGGGAGTGGGTTTTACCCAAATACATGTTTTAGAACTGAGAAGAGTCTTTTGTTTTTCTCACAATGGGGTAACTGGTAAAATTGTACTTTTAGCCTAAGTTTGGTTTCACCCATCATTATTATGTGGTTTTCTCCTTTCTGAAAACTGCTAACTGCAACAGGGGTAGTAGCATGTGACCCAGCTGTCTGAACACCACACCTCTTGGGTTTAGAAGGCTATGCTGCTACCTCCATTTGTCTTTAGACTTCCTTGGCAGTTAACAGTATCCTCCACAATTGTGGATGGGCCTTAATTCTAGAGACCTAAAATCAGGTGTGGCATCAGCTGGGTACAGTAGTGCTATTGACCAGTAGGGTAATCGATTCCAACCTCCCGTGCCTGGTTAGCAGTGGGTAAACAGTATTACTTGTTGCTTAACAGAGGATTGAAGGTCTTTACTTTAGCCAGTGTACTTGGTGGCTGCTACAGCGTTGAAGGAAGTAAAACTGAATTGAAAGAAAAGCTTGTAGGGAATAAAGGAGAGATCGACTTGTAACCTAGACTTATTGTCTGCTGTAGAGGTAAGAAATTAGCTCGGGCAAAGACTGGTGAAATTGCTTCTGAACTACACAGTGAGTAATCAGGACCAATCAGGGGGTCGTAAGAGTGGCTCATGTTGGAGCAGCCATGAGCCAATTCAGTTTATTAGGATCTCCCTAGGAACCACTTCAAGTATCTGACTGGTGACCCATGGCACCCCCCCATTTCAACAAACTTAAAACCTGTCGGGCAAGTTCTAATGGGCCATTTTTCAGTGTACTTTCTCATTTCAGTAAGTCCTTTGAAGCCAGATGCCTCACTCCAACCAACATTATATCCACCCTATCTCTGGAGTATCTCTGTTGTAATGAGATCAATCACTCTGCCTCATTTTCTAGTTTCTTATTTCTGAAACTTTTTAAAACAGCCATCGAAACAAAAACCAGCTGTCCCTAACATCCTACATCTCCTGTCTCCCTCTTCTTATGGTGACTATTCTCTTCCACTGGGAATAGCGGAATGATTTCTTGGCCCTCTGGAGAATGTCTTGGGGTTGTACTCTGAGCCCAGACCGGCCAGCATTTCATACCAGCTCTCGGGCCTGCCAGCTGCTTAGCACAGCTACAGTAGTTTGGCCAGATTCTACTGTACCTTGAGTGAAAGGCTGAATGAAGAGCTGATAGAAAGTGCTGGCTTTTCCAGGATTTGGATTGGTTATTTGGCCCTTGTGAGAGATGGGCCATATTTCACCTGATCCATATTTTGTGTGTCCTTGGCTGGTAAACAATTACCCGTTTCCATGACTGCTCTAGAAGGATTTGGGGAGAGACAACCTGTCCCACAGTGGTATTGCCATGAGGTGCACTTGAGGCAAGTTTAGATGACCATTAGCAAATTAGTGTCGGTGTCCACTCATCCTATTTCAAATATTGGAGATGGAAAGCCATTTTTAAAGAAATACATTCAAATACCTTTGAACTTGCATAAACATTAATGTAACTGAAAACTTACTGTGAAATCCCCCTTCTCCCTGCTGTCACTTCTTTAGCTCAAAAGAAGCCCTTTCCCATCCAAACCACCTCCCTCTCCAACCCAAAAAACTTAACTACCTTCATCTTAGGGGAAAAGGTAATGTGGCGGAATCAGATCCTTTTGGGAACATTGCCCTCCCTTCCCGGAATATTCCCTTCCAGCAAAAGCATTTATAAACTGGCTCTCAGGAGCCTTCTTATTTCCAAGATGATCCTAAGGATGTGTGCTGCTCATACTTGGAGAGTGCTTTTAGGGGTTTGTAGTAAAGAGGGTCCATCAGAAAAGTGGCTTCTTACTTGTACATTTCTCCTTTTAGACCCCAGGATGGTAGCAAGCCCGCTGAGACTAGTCAGCCTCAATCTAGTACAGCAGGCTACAGCCAGCCCAGCCTAGGATATGGACAGAGCAACTACAGTTACCCACAGGTGCCCGGCAGCTACCCCATGCAGCCTGTCACCGCACCGCCATCCTATCCTCCAACCAGGTAACTTTTGGGGTGTGGCCAAACATGGCTTTTCTCGTCCCCAGGGATGACTTGTTTTCTGAAACTCACAGATGAGTCCCACACTATTGTGTTTGCTTAAAAAAAGGATTGTAAAACAATAACGATAAGGATGATGACAACAATAATCAGAGGGTGGGGGTGGGGAGACAACTACGTGCACAAACAGAGCAATTAGAGATTTACTGGTGTTCCTGTCCTGTTCTCCTTTTGTTCGCTTAAAATTTTATTGTTGGAGCTGGGATGGATCTTGAGCCCAGGAGCTCCCTCTGCCTTTTGGCCATAGATCCTTCGCAGAATGTTTTAAATGCATAAAATGAAAAAATAGAAGATATAAAAGAGGCCAATAACATTGAGCCACAGATGTTATTTCCCCCCCCCCCCTCCCCCCCCCCCCAAAGTTATAAAACCTTTGAAGTTGAAATGTAGCCATTAACCTCTTAGGGATTGTGATGGACCTTAGGTCACAATCCTTCATCTAGACCAATTCTTGTTTTACAAAGTGATTGAAACATGGGAAGTAAAAGCAATCAAATAATTTTGCTCTTTAGAATTCTGGTAAAAAGATTATATGAGGAGATTTTGCCTCAAAGGGGGAAATTTTATATTATCATTTTCTATTTTTGTTGATCATGGAATTTTTTTAGGTCTTGTTTCTGTTGATGCTGCTCTTCCCAACTCACTTTGTGCCTAAACTTTTGATTGCTGCGTATCAGTGTCTTTTTATTTGCGCTATTTTCTTGACATTTCAAGTTCTTGCATTTAGCACTTGTTAAGCATCTATTTAGAGACAGAGCAGTGAGACTTTTGAGAGTCTTTAAAAGAGTATCTGATTTCTGTGCTCACAGCCTTGAGAGTCCTTTGTAGCCATCCGGGGGCAGGGGTATAAAAGAGCAATCTACCAAATGCCTGGTGTGCCCAGTCTGGGCATACCGAGGCTGGCACTGCACTACTGATTGTGGCCTGGAACCTCACGAGGTTTGGGTTTGAGACTTCCATGGCCCAGCTTCAGTGCTACTCCTGATTTTTCCTTGGTAGTGATTTAAGGGTACTTCTGAAGTCTGTTTGCTTCAGGGATAGATTTTAATATCCTACAAATGGACTGTCCCTGACTTTCTTTGAAAAGTGGTTGGGTTGTGGTCCTAATTTGAGTAGGAGGTTTCCTATTCGTTCCAGTAAATGAGTGACATTGCTGCTTCCTTTCCTAAAAAAAAAACTTTTAATTTTTGTCTTTCAGCTATTCCTCTACCCAGCCGACTAGTTACGATCAGAGCAGTTACTCCCAGCAGAATACCTATGGGCAGCAGAGCAGCTATGGACAGCAGAGTAGCTATGGTCAACAGAGCAGCTATGGGCAGCAGCCCCCCACTAGTTATCCCCCCCAAACTGGATCCTACAGCCAGGCTCCAAGTCAATATAGCCAACAGAGCAGCAGCTACGGGCAGCAGAGTGAGTTATTTGGAGAACATGAGCGTCTCAGGGTTGTTGTAAATTCCTGTATTGGGCTGGCTATTATGTGGGTCACTCAGGTGGCTCCAAGAATGGATCCTATGCTTGTCTTACATGGCATCTGGAGAATTTCCCTGTTAGCTTGTATTATATCTTGCCAAGAAAGGGCAGAGGAGATCATTATGATACAAAGTGTTTGAAGGAGACCAGCATTCTTTGCCACCTCACCTGCCTGGGAGAGTGGACATTTATTTATGAGGCTGGTGGTATTTATTGAGTAATCTAGACAGGGTTTTGGGAAAGTTCCCACAGTATTTGTATCACTTTATAAAAGGGGTTTTGTTTTGGAGAACGAGTGATTCCTCATTTTGGAAATGTCACTGCAAACTTCAAGTTAACTCAGTGTTTCCATTGTAAAATATTTTTCTGCCGGCAATTTTTTTGTCCCATTAAGTGAAATTCCATCTTCATGTCCTGAATTCTGCTTATAGCCCAGTTACGTTACAAGTTTATCAGATGCCCTTAAGTGCGGGGAAACCTACACTTTCCCTCTTGGAAGGTTTGGGGTGATTGAGCTAGGTTTTTGACCCATGCCCTTTGAAACAGAATTTCCCCGCCCCCCAATTTGTAACACTGAAGCCATATGTTGGCATGTGGAAGGTTTGCAGCCGTGAACCAGCTCTCGTTTCTCCTTGTACCTGGGGTTCCTCTGAGGAAGGTCTCCACGAAGGGGACTTGAGATTTTGTGACCTTACCGTCTCCTAGGCTGAGCCCTCAGCTGACAGTGTGACAGTTCCCTGACTCTGAAGAAAGGGCAGTGAACTGAAGCAGAGTAGGCAGTGCCAGGAGACTGCTCTGAGCCTTACCAGTGTGACTTTCTCTTCAGGTGCGTTCCGGCAGGACCATCCCAGTAGCATGGGTGTATATGGGCAGGAGTCTGGAGGCTTTTCCGGACCTGGAGAAAACCGGAGCATGAGTGGCCCTGATAACCGGGGCAGGGGAAGAGGGGGATTTGATCGTGGAGGCATGAGCAGAGGTGGGCGGGGAGGAGGAGGAGGAGGACGCGGTGGAATGGGGTAAGAGCAAACCTTTTCTCCTTTTACCTAATTGTGTTTCATCCATAGGATTTTCAGTGGAAAGAAGGGACTGAAAGATATAAGAAAAAATTAAATCTACATTTCCATGGACAATCTGTTGATCTCAAGTCATCTTCCAAAGCATGGAAATGGCATCTTGGTGGCAGAAATGGCAGTATGCGTTTATCCTGCCAGTATAGCCCTTTGGGTTGGGGAGGGGCGGCAATGGTTTGGAACCTAGAACTTTCAGTTCCCTTCATGGTTAACTACAGAGGTATCAAAATGTCCTCTGCGGGTATTAGAGCTCTGGGATGGAACACACACAAACCTTCTAACAATCCTAGGTTTAACTGATTGCCTCTGAGTGCGTGTCTTGAAATGTCCGATGTGTGTGTAAATAAGTATATAGAGATACTAGATACTGCAGAACTCTGATGTCACCTGTTTTAAGCGGAAGTTTGTCCCCAACATCCATTTGTGTTAAAAAATACAAGAGTTACTGGAACACTGTTGGGTGAAGATCCAGGTCAGCTAAGCGATACCACTGAAAACGTGGCCATAAGGTGAAGGATCCAAATGTTAGAGAGATTTAGTTGGTCTCAGTGATTTCAGGACTGCTCCCCATTGGAGCCAGGAGATCCCCAAAGCAGTTTGGCTGTCTTGATCGATGGCACAATCTGATTTAGCAGAACTTGTTTGTTTCTATTGATAATGTTATAGCCCTGCTTCCCCTCTTCCCTCCCCCGCCCCAATCCCACCCCTCCCCCTTCTGGTGTCTGTGCTTTAATGAAGGTGAGGATGGTACATTAATATTGGTGCTTAATGTTAATATACAGAAGGCATAGCTCTGTGTGTGTTCTGTCCCTACGTAAACTAGTTAAAAGTTATGCAGAGTGTCGTCCAAAGTACATATTGGAGGCCGCTGTCTCTGTCCGTGCCGGCTTAAAGCAAAATTGAGTTATTTTCCAAATTAATGCAGACTTCCCAATTAGAATAAAGAAACAGTTAATCTTTCATTCTTGCCACACATCCCAGTGATCGATGCCTTGATGGGTAGAAGCTAATGGAAAAAAGTATTCACCTTGGCATTCTGCATAACTTTAACGGAAAGTAAAATCTGAAGGTTGTGGTGAAATCTTTACTGGAGGTGACAAATTGAGATTTGGACAAATAAATGCACAAAGATTTGGGGCTGTTTCATTTGAACCTAAAGAAAATCTTGACCAATATGGGGGGGAGGGGGACGGGACCTCCTTACGTCCCATTGTAAAGGTTTCACCTCTTTGATGAATGTTCTAAAGTAGACCTAGACACTTGAAATGACTATCATCACGTCTCTAATCCCCTAGAAATTTTGGTGCTTTTTTTGATTGCCAACAAAATTCTCAAGTTGTTATTTTTTTCATTTTAATGCTATTAGAAGTAAAGTAGACTTGACTAATAAAGGGAGCCCCTCTTTGTGGACGTAGTTTGTCTACGACCAGAGCCATAGAACAGAGCCTGGCTTTCCCCACGGGTTTCCCACTAGACTGAAGCAGTCTGTGGGGCCGTAGGGGCAGGATAGGGGACCTCCCCCCCTTTTTCGTGGTGTGGTGATGGCTTTCAGTGTCTTCTGCAGGTAAGGCACTCAATGTTGTTAACATGCCCTTTTTCATTGCCTCAGTATTTTGATATTTTCATTGGCTGTTAAACGTGGAAACTTTTTAACATGCTTTGTCGCATTTATATGCTACAGGTTACAAAGTGAGAGCCTTGTATACACTTCAATACTTAAAAAGTACCCGTACTCAGTACTCAGCCGGCAGCATAATGAAAAGTGGGACTAGACACGGTGTCCATATGGAGAGGAAAAAATATACATAGAATATTTTAAACAAAATGTATTCATTGTATAAATGGAATCCTTCTGTAACTTTGGTAATGCATACTTGTTGTTTGGTAATGAAAACAGAGGAGGTATAATACTCTAGAATTGTGTAAAATTAAAGTGTAAACTTTTGTGTTTAAAAAGAGAGAACATTTTATGGTGTGTATTTTTAAGAAAGGAAACAAAGCTGCATGCAACAGCTTGAAATTGTATTTTTAAAATCCTCGGTATTAAAGGTGCAATACTGGCTAGAAAAACCTAGCGAGAACAGCTTCTCTGCCCAAACTCTTGTCTCTTCCTCCCCTTAATTCAGGGCGGTGACTTAAGACTGCCATATGTGAAGAATTGGATTGACTCTGACCTAAATGTCTGTAAAGCTGTACCCCCAGTCCATTGAGCCTTGGCCTTGTTTGTAAACTCTCCTTCCACAAAGACTGTTATATCCATCAATAACCTGAATTGTATGGCTTCATGCTGAAGATTTGATGGAAGTGCCCTCTGATGTGTGTTGTAGGCATTTGATGTGGTTGTCTCCTGCTTTATTAAACTGTTAACTGGTTAGGGAGCCCCGAGGCTCAGTTGACGCTCCCCTTGGGAGAAAGCGGGGGTGCACCTTTATGCACATAGCAGAAAGAGAGGGTTCAGCAAAACGTTGCCCCGAGTTTCTCCTTCCTCCTAAGCCCCGTTGTCTAGCTGATGATTTTTGTCTTCCTCGTTTGCCAAGTATTGCACTATTAATACCCACCCCCCAGAACTGAAAGGGCCAGCCAGACTGGTGTGTAAGATCAGACAAGCAAGGTTGTGTATAAAGAGCAAGCTGAGCTGCCCGGAGCGAGGCCTAGTGACAAGCTGAGAGAGATGCATTGTTTGGAGATGGGGTTAGCCAGTGCCCTTCTTCCCACGAGCCCCCGGGGCTCCGAGCGGCACTGGCTTTGTAAAGGGAAAGGCCTTCATTTCTTCGTTTATCCCCCCAGCAGCGCTGGAGAGCGAGGTGGCTTCAATAAGCCTGGTGGTAAGTTTTTGAGTATTACAATGGATAGTGTTTAAAAAAAAAAAAAATGCAGTCAGTTCTTAGAAAAATATGATTTTTGTTAGTTTCCTAAATGGTTTTAAAAATGGCCTATACAACAAGACTGTAATGGGTACTGCCGGCATTGCATTAGGGGTAATAAGGTTAACCTATGGTTACAAAACAAAGGGTAACTTGAAGTATTGAGCGACTGCTTCTGTAATTTGGGGGAACAGACATTTTTACAATTTGGTTTATTTGGAGGAGAAAAGTTAATTTAAACTTAACACTGATTGGCACTTTAAGCATTAAACAGGGTAATATCGGTTAATGGTTTAAAAGCAAACTTGTTTTAAAGAAAAAAAAAAGCCCTAGCCCTCTGATCACCAATGTTAAAAGGGGCACTGCTGCTTTTTGGCAGTGCGGGTCAATTGGAGTTTAATGAAGCCCCATCACATGGTGGTGTAGTAGATAGTGATGTGTGTTTGTAAGGTGTGCGGCTTGCAAGGCGTGCACTAACGAGCCTCTGTGTGCTCTTTCCTGATTGGCAGGACCTATGGAAGAAGGACCAGACCTTGACTTAGGTAACTTGGACTCTTTGGGCCTGTTCTATTCTCCTTCATGGTAAAGGGTTTGGTGGCTTGGTGAATTTTGCTCCTGTGACCTCAGGGCCACTCAAGAGCTTCTTAGTTATCCCTTTTACTGGCTTAAGGCCTCCTAATGAGTCAGACTTTCAGGGTTGGAGGGAGGCTTCAGATGATCTGATCGAGTCCTGCCCTGAGGCATGAAATCATTGCCCACTAGAGTGCTTCTGATTGGGGCTGATGGGCAGATACCTACTGGCCTGTCCCACATTTCAGCGGGAACTAGGTCTGCTGATTTGTGTTGGCTTTTACATTTTAGGCCCACCTGTAGATCCCGATGAAGACTCCGAAAACAGTGCAATTTATGTACAGGGACTGAATGAAAATGTGACTGTTGATGAGCTGGCAGACTTCTTCAAACAGTGTGGGGTTGTCAAGGTGGGTAAAAACTTGGTCTCTCCCAACTCTGCCTGCTCGGCAGTAAGAACGGAAGCTGCTTCTTCTCAGGGATGACCCAAGGCTCTCAGAATGAGGAGGCCTAGATTCAGATTGCAGCAGTGGCTGCTTTCATCATATTTGGATTTCTAAATATGGAGTTTTCTATTGTTTATGTGGAGCTCAGTATTGCTTATACAATAAAGCCTCAGGAGGAAGAGAGGGTATTTACTGAAAACATAAATTCATCTTTAAACACCATAGACTATATATAGTATATATATATATATTATGTATGTATATGTGGATACACATACACACATTCCCTTCCCCACCCCACCCCACCCCCCATGGAAATTTCCTAAAATGTGTTTATGCCCTTTCCTGTCTTAATAAATTTCACCTTTTCCTAATGGAAGCATTCCTGAACACAGCCTTCTGAGTTTTGCAGCCTGGGGATTATTGGAGTGCAATGCAGTAGCTGGTGCCCGAGCTGCTTCCACGTTCTGTAAACTCTGCAGCCAAATGTTCTGCTGATACTGAGCTCCCTTTTAACTTGAGGAGGCCCCCAGCCTCTCCGGAGACTACAGGTTTTGTGACCTGGACGAGCTGAGCGTGGCTGGAGAGGGAGCGGGGAGTGTGGGCCTGGTGCATCTGCCAGGACAAGCCCAGAATCTGAGGCCTCTGTTCGTCGTGGTGCAGGGCCACTGCATAAATGTTGTCTTGTTTGTCTAGATGAACAAAAGGACTGGGCAGCCGATGATAAACATTTACTTAGACAAGGAAACGGGAAAGCCAAAAGGAGATGCCACAGTGTCCTACGATGACCCACCTACTGCAAAGGCTGCAGTAGAATGGTTTGATGGTGAGAATGGAGGCCCAACTTGGAACTATCTTAGAGGGATTGCTGGGGAAGGGGGGTGGGAGTGGTAACAGAGAGGGATAATTATCTTGCAGATTCAAACCTAAAGTCAAAATGGTGCAAGTTAAGACTACTCATTGTATAGACTTTGAATTTATAAATGGTCACCATGACATGGGCGGGTTTTGAAAGGTCTCATCCTGAGCCTCTCCCTTCCTTGGAAACACATCTTTAACTTAAAGAAACGTTTATGCGCAAAACCAAACATTACTGGGGCACTTGATTGAAGCTTAGTCCAGTTCTTCCAGTTCTTCTCTTCAGTCAAGGCCCTCTGAGCCTGCAGAGGAAGCCCCATGTTCCATTCTGATGGGAAACCAGGGATTCCCCTGACTTGTAGAGGACAGCCCCCTTAGAGTTGTAGGGTTGCTGGGGGCCTACAGGACTGAAAGGAGGGAGCTGTGTGACCAGGGCCCCTGCGGGGTTCATTCTTACCAGGAGTGAACGTAGTTTACAGGTTGCTAGAGAGCTGGCGGAGTGTAAACGCACACCCCAGGTGGGTTTTTCTTAGCCAGAAGAGTGGTAATGCTAAGGTGGAGAAGGGCGACAATTAGGCAGCTCCCATTTGTGAGGAAGAAGCAGAAGTGAACAAGAAAAATGCGTGTCTCTCTTCTTGTAGGGAAAGACTTCCAAGGAAGCAAACTCAAAGTGTCTCTGGCTCGGAAGAAACCTCCAATGAACAGCATGCGAGGCGGCATGCCGCCCCGTGAAGGCAGAGGAATGCCTCCCCCTCTCCGAGGAGGTGATGGGGCTCTCGGGGTCCTGGGCACCAAAAAGACTTAAAACCTAGCCAAGAGCCCATCTTGCCATGGTGGGGGGGAGTTGGGGGGGGGGGAGACTGCCCTGTCCTGGAACAAAGGGTCTCCCCCCTGCAGCCCACTGAGGGATCCTTCCCATTTTATAGACTGCTTGACGGCCTCCGGGCTTGTGGCTTACCCACAGTTACACAGACTGGAAGCAGCCAAATAACAATTCAAAACCAACTGCACGGTGTGCCTGTGTTGTGCCGCCAGTAGACAGAGGGAGACCCCAGTGAGATCCACAGAGAGGAAGCCCAAGCGGGGGGGAGGAGGGTGAAGGTGGTGGTGTCACTGTCTTCGTGGGCATTTTAACCAAAGATGAGACTTGATCCTCAGAAATTGTTTTGTTCTAAAGATGGCCTGGGATGAGCAGGGCCTTTATTGCTAAGGCCAGATACTATAGGGAGTTGGTTTTCATTGCAGGTCCTGGAGGACCAGGGGGACCAGGAGGACCCATGGGTCGAATGGGAGGCAGAGGAGGAGACAGGGGAGGTTTTCCACCAAGAGGACCTAGGGGCTCTCGAGGAAACCCTTCAGGAGGAGGAAACGTCCAGCACAGAGCAGGGGATTGGCAGTGCCCTAATCCGTATGTATTTTTTGAGCAAAATAAATTCGAGTTTACATATATGTGCCATTAGTAGTAAGTTAGCAACTTAAAAGTATCAGTGCCAGTGTAATGAAGGTGCGGGACAAATTTTCAATGGAAAAGGTAAAATCAGCAAGCATTTGTTACACACCTACTGTATTCTAGGCTATACTAGATTGAAGAGACAGAGATCTAAGGGAAAAAAGGTCTGTTCTTAATAAGTACTCGCAGTCTGCCAGGGGAGGCAACATGTCAAATTCTTTATAAAAACTAGGAGTAATGGGAGGTGATCTGGAGCTGGTGCTATAAAGGGTGTTGCTGGTCATGCTGATGGGCTGGAAATAAGGAGACTGTCTGCTCTCCTCTCCTCCCCCAGCAGCTATTGGAATGGCCCAGAAGTGGGGTGGGGAGGACTCCGCGTATCCAGGTCACAAAAGCTGACCAAGTTGGGTCAGCTTGGGTATGGGGATTGAGAGAGTCCAGGACGACCTCTAGGTTGTGAGCCCGAGGGTCTGGAGGGATGATGGTGCCCTCTACAGCAGTACAGAACTGGATTGGGGGGTTCGTTTTGGACAGAATTGTTGAATTTAAGATTTCTCCTTTTGGAGGTCAGCAGAGAGGTTGGGGCAGGTCAGCAGACAAAGATCCCCAGGGTGATTCTGTCCATGGGAGATTTGAGGTGATTGGGGGGAAGGGACACACATGCCAGATGTTGAGCCGGATGGAAAGCCAGAGGCTGCACTGAGAAGTAGTGGTCAGACAGTGGACATTGTCTGTGCCATTAGTGTTGCAAGTGGAAGGAAGAGAATTTGTTCCTGTTTTCTGGTAGTTTTTTGCATGATGGTCACATGCTCTCACGTGAAGTCTGAGGCACTAGTCGCCTTGGTTCTGCTGCTGGGCCCAAGGCCTGAGGAGCATCCATAGAAATTCCGATTGAGTGACGGATGTCCCATGTTGTACAAATGTGTCACTGTGTGTTGCCTGCTGGCCCAGCCGAGGCTGCTACTGATGTCTGCTGGGCTCCTTTTCTGTGCAGAGGCTGTGGAAACCAGAATTTTGCTTGGAGAACAGAGTGTAATCAGTGTAAAGCCCCTAAGCCGGAGGGATTTCTTCCACCACCCTTTCCACCTCCAGGTAGGTACCAGGATGGTATTTTTCAGTTCCTTCCCTGCACAATTTCCCCAGGAGGGTGATTATTAGTATTAGTTTGTTGGAAAGAGTAGTGGTGGTTGGGGGAATGTGTAAAGTGGTGCATGGGTGGGAATCTTCAAGTTTAAAGCCTGAGTGTTCTGTCCCAGGCCCTGGATTTACAAAAGAAGAAATGAGGTCCAGGAAAATAAAGGGACTTTTGTTCCAGGACACTCTGCCCCCGCACCCTCCCTTCCCCCCTGAAGATTCAGACCCCTGCTTGCTTAGTGTTTCTCTTCCCTAAAGTTGGTGGTTAAATTCACCTTGGCCAAATCCCTGTTTTTGTCAGGTGGTGATCGTGGCAGAGGTGGCCCTGGTGGCATGAGGGGGGGCAGAGGTGGGCTTATGGACCGTGGAGGGCCTGGCGGTATGTTCAGAGGAGGCCGAGGCGGAGACAGAGGCGGCTTTCGGGGAGGCCGAGGAATGGATCGAGGAGGCTTTGGTGGAGGAAGAAGAGGAGGACCCGGAGGTCCCCCCGGACCTCTCATGGAACAAATGGGAGGCAGAAGAGGAGGGCGTGGAGGACCCGGAAAAATGGATAAGTATGTTTGTAGCAAACTCTCAGGGGAGCAGGGAGTCAGACGCCAGGTGTGGGGGGAGCTTTCCGTCGGTGCCCGCCCAGACCGGGGCTGCCGCGTGATTGGGCGTTTAACAGCCACCTCTTCTTGCCTTTCAGAGGCGAGCACCGTCAGGAGCGCAGAGACCGGCCCTACTAGACGCAGAAATCCCGCAGAGCTGCATTTACTACCAGATTTATTTTTTAAACCAGAAAATGTTTTAAATTTATAATTCCATATTTATAATGTTGGCCACAACATTATGATTATTCCTTGTCTGTACTTTAGTATTTTTCACCATTTGTGGAGAAACATTAAAACAAGTTAAATGGTAGTGCCCTGAGTTTCTTTTCCTTCTTTTAAGATGGTTGTTTAACGAAGACTAATAAACCAATGAGAAACCATTGTTGTGAGCATGCTCAAATATCATTGTGTGGAGACCCAGGAGGAGAACTAACTGTAACAATGTTAATGGTTGTGATGTTTTTTTTTTTTTTTAAATAAAATTCCAAATGTTTATAAACGTAATACCTCTCGGCCTCTGTTGAGCAGTAACTTGCAGTCTCCGCCTGGAGTCGGGCTCTGCACTCGTCCTGACAGAGATTTCCACAAATGCAGTGCCGTTTGATGGGCAACACCTATTTCTCCACGGGTTGTACCTGGAACGCTGGGGGAAGACTAGCCGGGCTCACAGCATAAAGCGGCGTAGTTGTGGGACAGTAGCTGTGTCGCACAACGGGCCTCTCGTGGGAGGCCATGGGACTGGAGACCCTCTGAGGCCACTGGGGACTCCAAGGTCTGGTGTGATTAAGGAAATGGTTTTCTGGTCCTCAGGCCTCTAGTGGGGGACTGAAGGGCGATTGTAAAGCTGTTGTTCCTCAGCATTCATCAGCAAATGGGCAGGGGGTATTTCTGCTGAGCAAGCAAAATCGGGGATGGGCTATTTTCTGGGCCAGTGCAACAGCATAGACGGCCACATTGTGCTTTGGATGGGACGAGCCCGAAGGACTCAGTGGGTTGGATTCCCAGTCTGTCTTGGCTGTTTTCTAACTCCAAAAAGAAAGGGGGATTGGATTTTGGATTGAATCATTAAGTACTGAAGTGGCCCCGTTGTTGGGCAGTCTGCCTGGATGGCTTCAAGGGATTTTGGTTTAAGCATGAATGCAATCCTTGGAGTGCCCCAAGTGACGGGGGCAGGGCAGAGAAGGAAGATGGACCTAGCTTGGGACTGTACTGGGTGCGGGCCTTTGGAAGTCTCCCACTGGAGCTCCCCAAGAAATCCTAACAAGTCTGACAGATATTTGTAAATAAAAACACACACGGTAATTTTTCAGCATTGACCCTGGCAAAACCTATTCCAACTTATCCCCTCCTTGCCTCCGCCCCCTTCCCTGGGTGGCAGGTAGTCTAATACATGTTAAATGTGTTAAAGTATATGTTAAATGGCAGGTAGCATTTGTATAGAAAGCTTTCTGACAGAAGTGGCTTTTCCTGCCCTCCCCTGTCAATGATGTATGGCCCCTTCACAGCTGTGAACCGCCTGTGGTCCGACCCTTTCAGAGGTGTGAACCTGGTCTTGTGGTCCGACCTCTTCATGGGTGTGAACCCGGTCTGTGTGGTCCAACCCTTTCACAGGTGTGACCCCAACCTGTGGTGTGACCCCTTCACAGGTGTGAACCCCGCCTGTGGTCTGGCTGTTCTCACAGCCTTGGAAGCAGCTTTCATGTGGATGTGTCGAAAGGGAAATGGCACAATGAGCATTGGTCCTTGGCTTTAGGAAAGGGAGGGAGGTCATTTCGTTCTCTTCTCCCTTGACCTATTCCTCCCTCCCTGGGCTCAGCCTCCCACATGAGCCCGTTGGAAAAAGCCGGGTTCTTGTCTCGGTGTTGGGGAGAGAGCCGTCCTCAAGCAGGGAAATCATTTGATAGCATTTACATAGAAACCTCCTCCTGTAGGACTTGGCCCAGAAAGCGTTACTCTGGAACGGTGAGTTTGGGGTGACCTCCAGCCCCAGCCACGGAGGCGGGTGCCCGTCTGGGTGGGAACAACCTGAAAACCTCCCTTCCCCATCCCCGCCCCAGCTTCTTTAGTTGGACACTTAAGCCAGGAGGGTCCGCCGACGGAACCGGCCAGAATGCAGTTCCTGGCTCTGTCCCTAAGGTTTCCATCCGGTGAAGGCTGCAGTTGGCGTCGTTTGGGTAAGTGCATTCAGGCCCAAAGAGCCCTTGCTCTCCCGGACTAACGGTTCTTTCTTTGCTGGTGGCTCAGCCCATTCTCTGGGTTTGGAAGACTCATGTTTGGGCGACTGAGAAAAGAGCGTTTGTGAGCACTGAGCTTTCCCTGTTCTCAGGCCATCTGGGTGTGTGATCCACCGCCTTGGAGCGCCTTCAAGGCTTTAGTCTGGGGCCGGGGAAGAAGGGACCGTGGCTGACCTCTTCCCCAAGATGAGGCTTTGTAGGGGCCGGCCAATGGTTTCCCCTGAAGTCGGCCTTTTCTTTGCTGGATGTGGAGGGGGATTTGGTGACACAGGAGCCCGTTGAGTGGCCAAGGCTGTGGGAAAAGCAAAGAGCTTCCTTTCCCGGGACTGCTGGGGGGGGGGGGGGGGGTCCCAGTGGAAAGGCCAGGACTGCATTGGAGCATTCTGTGCTGAGATGCCCGTTCGACGTGGAGGAGACAGAAAATCCTAAAAAGACTGACGTGATCAGACGCAGAGTGAAGTCACCAGAACAACACAGACCACGAGAACCGGTCCGAAGGTGATCCAGAGCCACGGACCGTGGCCTGGAGAGGACCAGGCGTGGACCAAAACTCCAGTGTAAGATCTAAACAAGAGACTCCTGACTCTGCACTCGGAGGACCACGATTCAAATCCCGCCTCTGGTGGCGGGAGGAGATGGTTGTCTCAAGTCCCTTCCTTGGCGGGCATGTGCTCCCGTGCTTCCGGCAGCTCGTCCAAAGCCCAGTCTGGCCAAGGGCTTCACGCGGGGATTGGGGCCGTCACCCCTGCAAGGCGGGTACACCAGCTATCGCCCCATTGAATGGTTAGAGAAGGGAGGTGGCCCCGAGGCATCAGACAGAAGGAAGAGAAGGAGGAACGACGGACAGTAACTTCTTCCCGGCTGTCTTTGGAGGAGCTGGAGAAATGAGGAGCCCGGGAGGGAAGGAGGATGCTGGCTGGGGATGCTTCCTCACCCATAAGGCAGCCTGCGGACGGGGGCTCCCCCTCCAGGGAGTCTCCCAGCAGAAGCCGATGGCCATCGGGATCCACTGGGGGGATTTTTATTTCCATTGTGATTTGGATAAGATGGCCCCAATATCCCTCCTAACGTCAAAGTCCTGGCAGCCTCGGGGGCGTGTATAAGGTCGTTCATCTTTTGGGCTCTGGGAGGGTGACTTGCCTCCATTACCTGCACGATGGGAGGTAAGATTTGAACCCCTGGCCCCAGTTCCTAGGGCCAAAGAGTGGTGCTGGGAGCTGGGGATGGGCTCTCTTGGAACCAAGGGCCCATATCCCCGTTGTGCTGATGGGGCCCAGAGAAGGCTCACACAGGAACCATTCTGCTTCCCACTTGCCCCTGTGACTTCCCCAGGTGCCCCCGATGGATACTCGAGCCTGATGCCTCCGTCACACCCAACTGAGTGCGGCCTGCGGTGGAGGAGGCCACAAAGCATCCAGGGCCCTTAGGAGCCCAGAGTTCTGCCGGCTCAGGGAGTGGCCACTTTGGGCCCACAGGTAGGAAGGGGAGACTTTGGGAGGGAGGCAGAGCATCACAGTCCAAGCAATTATCAATGTTTTATCAACCCCGTTATCAATGTTTTATTCCATATGCATTTATTTATTTCAGTAACTTTCCCAATGACACAGGATTCAGGCTGGGCAAGCCTGTTTCAGAAGTTTCCTCTGAGCCCTTTGTTTTACAGATGAGGAAACTGAGTCCCAGAGAGGGGAAGGGACTCAGCAAATCACTTTTTAATTTGTTTGCTTATCTGTTCATGGGGGGTGGTGTAGCAGCCCCCTCAGTGAATTGTTGTGAGGCTTAAATGAGACCATGCACATAAAATACTGTGCAGAGCTTAAAGCCATAGAGAAATGTATGTTACACATCGCCGTGGAATCTCTTCTAGGAATTCTACCCTCCTGGCAGTGGGCGTCGGGAGAACCCGGGCTCTATGTTGACGCTGCCTTCGTTTGGTCTTGGCTAAGATCCTTTTCCTTCCTGGCCCTCAGTTGTTCCATCTGTAAAATGGTCTGATCTGAATGTCCTACAAGGTCCCCTCTGAGATACAAAGAGTTAAGGATATTTAGAGCTGGCGAGGATCTTGGGAAATAATTTGACAGCATTGTCTCTTTCCAATGTAACATTCTAGGATTCCAAGATTTGAGTGAGGATTCCAATCTGTAAGAGACTGGGCCCAAAACAGGGAGAAGGTTATTACTGTCACGAGTGAGCTCCAGTGCAAAATCCAAGCCCGAGAGACATCCCCTGTGAATAGAGAGAATGAGGCCTAAATGAGATCCAGAATCCCTCCAAGTAATTTGCTCTAACCATCCACACAGGAAAAACCAAGTGGATGAAAACTACCTAATAGACCAAAGGTTTCAGATCAATAATGGCTCAGCCCATCACCTTTCTGAACCAGATTAAACTATGATTCCTGAGTTTTTAAAAAAAGATTTTATTTAAATATTTCCCAAATACATGTACAAAATTTTATCATTTTTTAAAAATCTGAGTTCCAAATTCTGTCTCCCTCCTCCTTGAGGAGGCAATTTGATATTATATACATGAAATCATGCAAAGCATATTTCTACATTAGCCATGTTACAAAATAAAACAAAAATAAGAGTTAAAAAAAAAAAAAGTTTGCCTTAATCTGCATTCAGAGCTCATCCATTCTCGCTCTGGATGTGGAGAGATTTTTTCTTTCTAAGAAGGTCACTGGAATTGTCTTGGGTCAGAGTAGCTCTGTGTTTTACAGTACGGCTTGATCATCTTTACAGTATCCATGTGGATAGAACCTTGTGCACAATGTTCTTCTGGTTCTGTTCATTTGGGATTCGTCAATTCATGGTAGATCTTCCCTGAAATGATCTCCCTCATCATTTCTTCCAGCACAATGGTATTCCATCAGACGGGTACAACAGATAAAACACTGGGCCTAGAATTGGGGAAAATTGGAGTTCAAATCCAGCCTTACTCAGCCACGTCCTAGCCGTGTGACCCTGGACAAGTCACTTTACCCTGTTTACCTCAGTTTCCTCATCTGGAATATAAGCTGGAAGAGATGACAAATCATTCCAGTGTCTTTGCCAAGAAAACTCCATATTGGGTCACAAAGAATTGGAAATCATTGAAACTAAACAATAAAAATTTCATCACAATAATATACAATTTGTTTACCCATTTCCCAGTTGAGAGACATTCTTTAATTCCCGTTTCTTTGTCCACCACACACACACACAGAAAAAACCTGCTATATTTTTGTGTGCATAGATGCTTGTTCTCTTTATCTGATTTCTGGGATACAGACCTAGCAGTGGTATTGCTAGGCCAAAGGGTATGCAATGTTACAGGCCTTTGGGCCTAGTTCCAGATTACTCTCCAGAAGAGATGGATCAGTTTGCAACTCCACCAATCATGCATTAGTGTTCTGGTTTTCCATTTCCTTCCCAGCCTATTTAATTTTAATGTCGTTGTGTTTTTTAAAAAAGAACATTGTGTGGTTCTGAGTTGATGGTGGCCCTTGGGGATCCCTGCGTATAGTGTATTTGAGCCTCGCATATTATGATTGTGGTTGGACAGGCAAGTTTTTGAAAGCAATCGATGGTAATGGACTGTGGAGGCAGGAGGCCCAAAATCGAAGAGGAGGGAGGGGGGCTGAGCAGTCTGGGAACTGTCCTGGGCTTTCCGGGCTCCCAAGCATCAGCCAGAAACCAAACCGGCTTCTGAGGATGGAGCACATCTGTCAGGCAGGGAGTTATGGGGGGAAGAGTCGGAGTTACCCAGAGGGCAATGGGGAGACATTTATGGGCTGAGCCCAAGCGGTTGGATCCTAGCAAAGAAAGGATGTGAGGGGGAGAGTGGGCTGGTTGCTTAGCAATGAGTGTTCATCCTTCGTTTCCAAGGACCATCAAGGACATCCCAGCTTTTGTGGCCCAGAGGTACTGCTGCGATGGAAGACGACTGGAGGAGGGGGGACCCTCACGGCAGAGCCGGGAGGTCGGTGAGGGCGTCAGGCTGCCATGGTGGAGGGGACGCCCAGGCCCGGGACACGCCACGTGTCCCAGAGGGGAGCGCTTGTGCAAGAGACTAAGGAAATGGGAGCCCTTGGCAGCCATCTTGCCGGGATGAGAAACTGGGTCTGGAGAGGCTGGGGTTGCTCCTCTCCCTGATGGGCACTGACTCTACAGACTCCCCCATGCTCCCTCCCCTTTTGTCTGGTCTTCCCCCATTCAAGTGTAAGGTCCTGGAGGGCAGGACTGTGAGTACAGGACTGTGGACATAGGACAGTGGGCACAGGACCATGGACACAGTCCTATGGCCGCCATCCAGCAAGAGCTGAACAAATGCTCCTTGATATGACCTCATGGCAGGGGCAGGGTCATTTACCCCAAGCCTGGATGCTCAGTCTGTCAATGGCCTTCCTACTCCAACTGCACACACCTCTAGCTTCTCTTCTATTAGTCTCTTTAGAAATATATTCTCTTCCCTTTTCTCTCTTCCCCCTTCTCTTTCCTTTCTCCCTTCTTTCCCTCTCCCTCCTCAAATCTTTCTCTTCTATTTCTTTTCTCTCCTCTTTCTTTCCTTCCCTTCTTCCTCTCCCTCACTCTTTCCCCTCCTTCTCTACATAAATATTTCATATATATACATATATATTCTATTATTTCCCCCTGAGGCACTTGGGTTACGTGACTGGCCCAGGGTCACACAGCCGGCAAGTGTTGAGGGTCTGAGGTCGGATTTGAACTCGGCCCCCCAGTGCTCCCCCTAGCTGCCCCTTTCTGTTGCATTTTCACTGCCGTTAGGTTAAGCTCCTGAGACATGGATTTCGGGCCAGGAGGGTCTCGGTCACCGGCCCGGCCCCACACTCTGCCCTGGCAGTCCCAGAAGCCCTTGGGTGTCCTGTCCCGTCCGGTCCCGACAGATGCTGGGGGGGGGGGCGCCGGGACCCCTCTCCCGCGGGTCCCCCTCCCCCCGGGGCTGCTCGATGCTCCCGGAGTTTTGGATGAAAGGGGACTCGACCCCGATTCCTTCCAAGGGGGCGGCCCCCGGCCGGGCTTGTGCAGCCCCTGTCCCTGTGCCCCCGGGACCGCCGGCCTCCCTCAGAGCTCGGCCCGGGGCCGGGTGGGACGGGGGAGGGGCCCCAGGGACCCCGCTGGAACCCCCGGGGGACGAGCACAACCCGCTCCCTGCCCGGTTTCCGCCGCCTCATCGTGAAGAACCACTTTGGCCGTTAATAATTGATGCGGGTTCTCCTGCCGGGCGGCGGCGGGCGCCCAGGGCCGGCTTTTCCCGGAACTGGCCGGCTGGACTCGGGCCCAGGGCTGAGCGTCTCCTCCCGGGCTGGGACTGCCGGGAGCCCGGGGGCTTCTGGGACTCCGGCCCTGCCTGAGGAAACCGAGGCCGCCGGTGGGCACATCCTCCCTCAGGGGCTGGGGGACCCTCCGGGGACCCGCCGGCCCAGCCCCCCCATGTCACCCGCGGGCAGGGCCGAGTCCCGGGCGCGGCCGCGGCAGGACCGGGGTGTGGAGTCCCGGCTTTTGCACCTGCTCTCGGAGCCTCAGTTTACCATTTACCAAATGGGAGCTGGAGCCAGCTTTACCTTCTGCCTCTCCGGGCATCCCGAACCTCCTGCTGATCCACGGGGATAATCAGCTGAGTCCCGAGGGGTTCGCCCCGCCTGCCTCAGTTTCCTCATCTGTAGACGGGCCGGAGAGCCGGCTCGGGTCCTCCTGGGCCAGTCTGGCCGCTGGGCCGGGCAGTGCCGGCGGGGAACGGGAGCCGCGACCCGCGCAGCCGCGCCCGGCCCCCGCCCTCCGGTCCGTGCGTCACGGCAGCCCCCCTGAGGCGGGTCCCCGAGAACGAGGGGCGCGGCCACCGTCTCTGCCAAGAGGAGCCGGCCGAGGGAGAGCGCCGCGGACCCGCTTTTCATTCACAGGCACAGCGCTGAGCCCGGCGCCGGCCCCAGTCCCAGGGGCGTCGGACACCCACGGGCCGGCTCCGAGGCTCTGTACATTTACATCTTTATTGCGCACTCACCCCCCCCCACACACACACCTGGCAAAGGCGGGACACAAACGGCCCCCACTCGGGGCTGAGCGCGGGGGAGGGGGCTCCAGGCCCGAAGCACAGAGGCTCTGGCAGTGTCCCGCATACAATGGGTGCTTAATAAATGCTTGGGGGGTGATTACTGACTCCTGCCAGGGGCCCCGCGGGGTCCGCCCTACTCACCGCCACAGCGACCTCTGCCCTCGGGCCTGGCCGGGACCTCGGAGGAGCGTCTCCCGCTGGACCCGGAGCTGGGCGAGGAGAAGGGGCCGGCCCCGCTCGGGGATGCTCTCGGTGACCCGAGGGTCCGCCTTCCTTCCATCGACACCTCTCCCTGCGCTGCGCCCTCGTAACAAAAAGGAGCGAGAAATGGAGACTTCCCGACGTTCCAAAACCCGCCCCCCGGGGAGCTGTGCCCCCGAGCTCTGGGCCGGGAGCCGGGAGCCCCCGTCCGGGCCCGGGCACTCACCAGCTGTGCGGCTGTCACGTCCCCGCCTGCCTCAGTTTCCCCAACTGTGAACAGCGAGGAGGGCCCGGGTCTCACAGGGGAAGGCTTACTCCGCCCCCCCCCCCCCCCCCCCCCGCCAGCCCCGCGGCCGTTCCCACCAGGGGCCGCCAGGGGCCGCTACTGCGTAAGCCAGGAGGCTCAGGCCAGGGGCCCGGGGCCCCGGAGCTTGGGGGGAGCTGGTGCAAGCCCCGCCTTCTCCGGAGGAGGGATCCGGGCCCAGGAGGCGGCGGGGCCGTCAGAGCCAGATGTGCCCCCCTCCCCTTCCCCGTCTCCTGGTGCCCCGGGGGGATGGGCCCGGCCCTGCGGTGTCTCTGACTGTGGGGATATGGGAGGGCCCGGTTCCTTCTCCAGCCCATTCGACAGATGAGGAAACTGAGGCAGCCGGCGGCGTCACTGGCCCGCAGTGACCAAGCTGCCGTGTCAGAGGTGAAATCTAAACCGGGGGGTCCCTTCCCGACTCAAGGCCGGGCCCTGGTATTAAGGGCCTACTGTGCGCCGAGCCCCGGCCTAAGTCCTGGGGAGGGGGACAGACACAAGCGGGAAAGTCCCTCCCCGGGGGTTATGGCGGAAGCCTGGAAGGGAGCACGAGCAGGGGGGGGCGTTGCCCAGAGTGGGGGCGCCCCCCCCCGGGAATCCTCTGGGAGGAAAAGGGGGCGGGCGCTGCTGGGGGGAGCAGCCGAGTCACTGAGGCAGGAGGCCGGACGCCGGGGCTGGAGGGAGGGAGCCGCCCTGACCCAGCGCTGTGGGGCCGCGAGAGGCCCGGCGCCCCCTGGGACGGAGCCCCCCTGGGATGGGGGCCGAGGGCTCACTGTCAGACAGAGCAAGGCCTGGGCCGGGCCCGCCATCCCCAAGCCCCGTCAGATCTGGGCCTGCTCCGTCTCCTCGCAGCCCCGGGCCTCGGTCTCCCCTTATTGAAGGGGGGGCCGCATGGCCCCAAGTCGCTTCCGGCGTGAAACCCACCCCAGGAGCTCCCGAGAAGCTCCCGCTCAGGCGGAGCCACAAGAGCCCCAGGGGAGTCGAGTCCTCCGACTGGGGCAGAGAGCGCTGAGGATTGTGGGAAAAGGGGGGTCGGAGGGAAAGACCCTCCCGGGGGAGCTGGGGGTTCCAAGCTGCGGGGGGAGGGGCAAAGGCCCCGGGCCGGAAGGTCCCAGGGGGGACGAGTTGCTTTGGCCTGGTTGGGGGGGAGGTAATAACGCTGCAATCATTAACAATGGCCGCGGTCCGGCCCTGCTAAGTGCTTGCCAGGTGCCTCGGGGCTCACCACCCGGGAGGGAGGGGCCCTCGCTGCGGCCTATGTTAGCCCATTTCACAGAGGAGGGAGCCGGACCGGGGCCAGCGTCTGAGGGTGGGTTTGACTCTCCTGACCCTGGGCTCACTGCGACCTCGGCCGGGAGGCGTCTGCACGTGGGACTGGGGATGATGGGGAGGGAGGGGACCCGAGGAAGGTCTGGGGGGAAGAGATAAGGGGTTCAGGACGCGGGCGGGGCGTGGGCGGGGCTCGGCGCCGGCTCTGAACCCCGGGGCTGCCGAGGTGGGGGGGGCAGGACGGAGCCCGAGCGCTGCGGCCGGGGCTGAGGACTGGGGGAAAGGCCGCCGGGTTTAGCAATCGGGAGCGCGTGGGCGCCTGGGGCGCAATCATGGCCAGGATCATGGGGCGCGGGGGAGGCTGGGAGTTGGCCTGGGGGAAGGAGCCGAGCTCGGCGGGTGGAGGTCAGGGAAAGGGGGTCCTGGCAGGAGAGACTGAGGCGGCTGCGGGGTCAGGGGTCAGTGGTCAAGAGATGCAGCTCAGGGAGATGGGGGGCAGCCTCCCCAATCTGCCTACACAGATGCTGTCCCTGGGATGGCCCGGAAGGCAAGGCAGGAATTAGCCCATTTTCCTGAAGTGCCTTAGTCTCCCCAGTGAGGGCCCGGCCCGCTCCCCAGGAGCCCCAGCATTTCCAAGGCGGGGAGCTGGCCAGTGAATCCCGCCCTCACAGCCCTCCCTGTCCCAGCGCAGGCCCGGCCCCGGCCCTCCCAGCACCCGTCACTCTTTCCAGGATCACCCCCCTCCCCACACTCCGGCCCCTGGCCAGATAGCGCCGGCCTGGCCCCTCCCCCTCAGCTTCTTCCCCCCCATGGGGTGGGCTTGTCTCCCCCCATTTACCTCTGTGCAGGTGAGAAGGAAGGTCCTTGCAGGCAAGAACTGCTCGTCCTGAGCCCCTGACACACATTACTCAGGCCACGAGCACTGCAGACACGTGCATTTATTAATCGCCACCTGGGCCAGGCACCAGGCCCTGAGGACGCAGGGTCTCCCCACCAGCCCTTGGCCCCCTCCCAGGAGCCGCAGAGATCGCTGCCGCCTTTTACCCCAAAGGGCCCAGTGGAGTTTGGCCCCTTTGGCATCCACAGCCGGGCTGAGCTGGTCCCAGATCATGGGCCAAGGCCTGAAGAGCGAAAGGGCTGGGGGGTGGGGGTGGGGGGGTGTCAGGCTGGGCTGGCTCACCCAGGAATCCAGTGTTAAGGGTAGGATTTGAACCCGGTTCTCAAATTCCGGTCACTATTTTTCCCCAGTAGGACCGACCCTCCGGTTCCATGGGCCCTCCAGAGGCGGCTCTGGCCCTGCCCCCACCAACACACTCATCTCCTTCTGACCCCCCCCCCCCCAGCCACCACCTCTCCTCCATCCATCCCGCAGGAGGCCTGCCCTCCCCCCCCCCCCGCCCCACAGCCACCATCTCTCTCCACCCCAGGGCCCAGAAGCCCTCTCCTGTGGCCTGGCTCCGGGCACTCGGTGCCCCAGAGGGCCGTCTGGCGGCCCCCCCCGCCCCCCCCCCCCCGCGGTTGGCCCAGGGCCGTCGGCCGAGTTTTGTGGGTCAGCGATCACTGCGAGAAGGCTGTGGGGGGTAACGGGGCCACAGTTCCCCAGCAGCAGGATCTGGGCCAACTAGAACGGGGAGAGGCCCCAAGGACACGGGAGGGGCACCCCCTGGGGGAGGCTCCGGCCTCAGCGACCTTCCCTCCCACTGAGAGAGAGAGGCCGGGCCCAAGCTGCAGGGCCCCCTGAGGCAGCCTGGCCCAGGACCCCGCTGCAAGTGGGTCAAGCTTTGGGTGCCCCTCAGCCTTTGTCTCCGCTTCCTGCCCGGAGGGTGGGGTGGGGGCCCTCGGCCAAGTGATGAGCTCACCCGGTCCCCCAGCAGAGCTCGGCTCGGCCGCTTTGTCTGAGAGCCCTGGGTGGGTCCCGGCCTGGGCCTGCTTCTCCCGGGCCTGGGAGGCGAGAGGGCGCGCCCCGGGAACAGAGAGCCAACTAATAATTAAAAATAATGGCCCCACTGAGCAGGGCTTCAAGGTTTGGAAAATGCTTTATGGGCCCCGAGGGGCCTGGATGTGAGGCGCCCGTAACTGTGCGGCCCACACGAAGGAGCCCATAACTGGAGGCCCTTCCCACAGCCCACGCTGGGCTCCCAGAGGCCTCGGAGGCAGGGCCGGGCAGGGCGCCCCTCCCCCTCTCTGCGCCTCAGTTTCCCCCTCTGTACCATAAAGGGGGCAGGACTCCTCTCCATTTCGGAGCCAACGGTGGGGGGATCAGGCGTTAGCAGCCAGGCTGGGCCTTGAGGGGAGAGCAAGGGGGGGCAGCTGGTCAGGTTCCCCCACATGGGCCCGGAAGGGGGAGGGGCTGTCCCCTCTGGTCCGGTCTGGAGCCTTCTCTGGGGCCTGAGAGGGGCCTGGCCGGGGTGAGGGGGACTCCAGGCTGGGGAGGGCTTGGAAGCCAAAGGGAAGAACAGACACTTTGAGAAGCAAGAGGGAGCCAGCGAAGCTTCCTCGGAGGAAGCAGGCCCAGCGCCCGGCACCAGAGAGCTCCGGTTGGGATTAGGTCTGGGTTCGAATGCAGCTCCCAGACTAGCTCTGCCGTCTGAGGCTCGACCTCACCTATAAAATGGGAGGGGGAGGGGATGCTCTTAGCTAAAGTGGACCCGGACAAGCGGATTTTGAGGCGCTGGGGACACACAGGGCGGCGACCTCGGGGTAGGGGCAGATCTGTGGGGGTCACTGACCCTCGGGGGCCGGAGGCATCCCTCCCTCTGGAAGCCCGATGGGGGCTTCCTGGGAGCCCGGAGGTGCCGGTCCGACTAAATCCCACCGGCCCCCGAGGATTCCCCAGCCCTCGGGCGGTGGGAGGGGTCTCCAGCCCCGCTCCCCGCTCCCCCCCCCCCCCCCGCAGGCTCCCTCCCGGGGGTAGGGCGGCAGATGGCGGCATTTCCCGGGCGCTGGTTGGCCGGGATCGGGTCCCTCCTGTTCTGTTTGAAAATAAGCCCCGGGGCGGTTAACCCCCGGCAGGGGCGCGGCTGCGGCGGCCGCTGGGGGGCGGGAGCCCGGGCCCGGTCTCCGCCGCACTTGGGGGAAGGAGGGATGTAGCAGCGCGTTATGGGGGGAGACTCGGGTGTCCCTGACGCTCACCACCACCCGGGGAAGTAGGGAGCCTCGTCCCCATTGTACGGAGGCGGAAACCGAGGCCGGGGTCCAAGCTCTGCGCCCCCTCCCCCCGCCCCCGCCAGGCTTTTTAAGGGGCATTTGCCATCCCGGACCGGGCGCGGAGTGCATGCTGGGAAGCTCCGAGAGCCGCTGCCCGGCCTCTTATCGCCCTGCCAAGGCCAAACGGGCGCAGGCCGGAGGTGACCGAGCACAGTCCCTTCCTTCCTCCGCAGGCCCCCAGGAAAGGGTCCCCCGCCACCCAAAGTATCTTTTCCTGAGCAGGCCTCGGAGGGGGCCTGGGAACAGGCTGTCCCTGCCCGCCCGTCTCCGTCCCCCGCCCCGCGTCCCCGAGGGAGGGGTGGGGGCGGGGTTCGGCCGTGGGTTCTGGACCTCGCTCCCCCCACCACACACACGGACACGGACTCCGGCCAGGGAAGACCGCGGCCCCCCCGGCGCCCCCTCCCCGCTCCGGCCGAGCAGCCCCCCTCCCCCAGACGCCTTCGCACTCACTCCCCCACGCCCAGGGCCGCCGGCGGAGGAGCCGGTTGAACGTTGAACGTTGAACGTTCAAACTTGCTCGGGGCCCAGGGCGTGACTCACCTCCAGACAAGCCAGCCAGGATCCAGCCCTGGGGAGGGAGAGGGGGCGGGGAGGGGGCCCGGGGGGAGGGGGCCCGATTACCTCACCGGCGTTATTAAAGCCGTAGTGTCCCCGGCCCCGCGCAGGCTGTGGGAGGCTTGTAAGAGCCCTGAAGGCCGAGGCAAGTCGGGGACCGCCTCCCCTCCCCCTAGGCGGGGGGGCGGGGGGCTCGGGGAAGGACTTCCCCCACCCCTCCCCGGGCCCGGGAGCTTAAGGTGGAAGTCCTAGGAGTCCGGGCGGCTCCGGACAGAGAGGGGGAAGCTCCGGCCCGGGCGGGGGCGGCCCGCGGGAGGCCGGGGACAGCTTCCAGGGCCCGGCCCCTCGCCCCCGGCCCCGGGCCCCTCCCACCCGGAGCCGCGTCCTGCACCTTCCCGGACCGGGGGGCGCCGCGAGGACGCGCAGCGGGGCAGGATTCCAGGGCTCCCCCCGGGGCCGCGCCCCCCGCGGAGAGGGCGCTCGGAGGCCCCCGGGGCGCAGGTGGGCGCGGCCCCGGGGTCCCCGTCTCCGCGCTGCGGGCCCGGGGGGGGTAAGCGGGGGGCGCCCCCGGCCCGGAGCTGCGCGGGGCGCTGGCCCTTTAAGCGGTGCGCGCCGCCTCCCTGGTCCAGCTCCAAGTGGGGGGGGGGGGAGAGAAAAATAATAAATGAGCCGGAGGGAGGGCGGGGGAGGGGAGCCGGGGCTTTTCGGGGCCGGGCTTCTTTCCTCTTTCTGCCGGCGGCCGAGGCCAGACCAGCCGGGCCCAGCCTGCGCCCAGCGCGGCGCCGGGGGGAGGCCCGGAGGGCGGCCTGGAGGCGGGGGCGCGCAGGGACCCCCGGGGGATCCCCGGGGCCGCGGGCGGGCCTTCTCCGGCCCGGGGCGGGCCATGCGCCGCCCGGGCCGAGCCCGGGCCCCCGGGCTGCGGGCGGCGCTCGGAGATGGCGGTGGGAGAGCGGGATGAGGCAGGTGAGCGCGGGAGGGGCGGGGGTCCGCGAGCCGCCGGGCGTCCTCCCCCTCCGGCCCCGACCTCCGCTCCGAGGGAGAGACCGGGGCTGGGCGAGACCCCCGCCCCAGCTCCGGCCCCGCCCCTGTCGGATTTCTCCCAGGCAGGCCCCGCCCCCACAGGGCAGATGGATCGGGCCCAGGGGAAAGCCTAAGTGGGGAAGCCCCCCTCCAGGCGGGCAGGGAGAGAGGCCGGGGAAAGAGCCGGGGAGCCAGAAATGGGGGGCTCTGTTTTTGTGGTAGCCTTGGACCGGTCACTGCCCTCTGGCTTTCAATTTCTTTGTAAAATAAAGGAGCTGGAACTGTTTATCTCCAAGGCCCCTCCCAGCCCTGACTCCCCCTGTTCTAAGCCTCCCCCAGCCCTGACTCCCCCTGTTCTAAGCCCCCCCTCCCTGACATCCCCTGTTCTAAGCCCCCCCCTTCCCTGACATCCCCTGTTCTAAGCCCCCCCACCCTGACTCCCCCGTTCTAAGCCCCCTCCCACCCTGACTCCCCCTGTTCTAAGCCCCCCCACCCTGACTCCCCCTGTTCTAAGCCCCCTCCCACCCTGACTCCCCCTGTTCTAAGCCCCCCCTTCCCTGACATCCCCTGTTCTAAGCCCCCCACCCTGACTCCCCCTGTTCTAAGTCCCCCCACCCTGACTCCCCCTGTTCTAAGCCCCCCCTACCCTAACTTCCCCTGTTCTAAGCCTCCCCCCACCCTGCCCCCCCGCTCTGTGCACCGAGGCCCACCCCCAGAAAGGCCTGAGGCGCCGATGTGGCTGGGAGACAGATTACTCCCCCCCCTCCCCTGTACCCTCCCTCTGGGTCCCGCTCACCCGCTCCGTCTCCCACAGCGCTCGGGGCCCCGACGATGACCAGTAGCCCGGCCCCGGCCATGGCCGACAAGGAGAAGAGCAGTATCCAGTGCTCGGCCTCCAAGAGCATCCGGCCCTTCCGCTCCAGCGAGGAGTACCTGGACGCCATGAAGGAGGACCTGGCCGAGTGGCTGAACGCCCTGTACGGGCTGGCGGTGCCCGGGGGCGGCGGGGGCTTCCTGGAGGCGCTGGAGACGGGGGCCGTGCTGTGCCGCCACGCCAACAACGTCAATGGCATCGCCCGGGACTTTGCGGGCCAGAGGCCGGAGGCCGCGGGCCGGCTGCGCCTGCCCGCGCGGGAGGTGACCTTCCAGGCCCACGGCGTGGCCCCCGGCTCCTTCCTGGCCCGCGACAACGTGTCCAACTTCATTGCCTGGTGCCGCGGCGAGCTGGGCATCCCCGAGGTGCTCATGTTCGAGACGGACGACCTGGTCCTGCGCAAGAACGAGAAGAACTTCGTCCTCTGCCTGCTGGAGGTGGCCCGCCGCGGCTCCAAGTTCGGGGTGCTGGCCCCCATGCTCATCCAGCTGGAGGAGGAGATCGAGGAGGAACTGAGGGACCAGGCCGATGAGCTGCGGCCCCCCGCCACCGGGGATGAGGACAGGGACCGGCGGCCCGGGGCCCCGGGAACGGGGGCCTACCCCGGCCGGGGGCCCAAGATGACCCTGTGTGATCTCCGGAACCTGGATGAACTGGTGAGAGATGTGCTGGCTGCGGGCGCCAGGAGGCCGTCTCCTTCCCGGCCCTCTGTGGGGGGGGAGGGGAGGGGCGAGCTCGGGGCTGGGGGGGTCGGACCGCGGCTCCCTCGAGCATCTGTGTCCCAGCACTGTCTCGCTGCCGCCCTTTGGGCCTCAGTTTGCTCCTCTGTAAGATGAGGGGGGTGGGTCGCATGACCTCTGAGCCCCTCCCTGGCTCTGCCGTGCCCCCCATCCCCTCAGCCCGGGCCTGCGCATCACCCCCCCCTTCTCTGCTGCTCCGAGATGTGCAGAGGCCCTGGAGTCTCAGAAACACGAGTTAGGTGCTGTTATGTCTTACAGATGAATACAGATATTTTACAGATGAAGAAACTGAGGCAGAGAGGGAGTGATTTGCCCAGGTTCCAACAGCTAGTAAGCGTCCGAGGTCACACTGGAGCCCGTGTTTTCCCGACTCCAGACCCCACTGACCCCTGCCTTCTGTGGCGAGGCAATGGGCGCAGCGGGTGTTTTAGGGGTAGAAAGGGAGAGGGGCACGCCGGGTCCCTTCCGGATCATGGTCCCGCTCCCAGCTTGGGAACAGTTAGGGTCCCCGGGAGCCTGGGAAAGAGGCTTCCCCTTCAGTGGGGGCTCTGCAGCCTGGGCCCCGAGAGAGGCAGTCCCCGGCCGAGCCAGGCTTGGCAGAGGCTGCTGGGAGGGCAGCCCGAGCAAGGGATGCCAAAAGGCCCCACCTGCTTATTTCTTTCCGGGCCACGGTGGCGGTGGCGGTGGCCGGGGAGAATCAGGCCCAGCTGGGTGGGGACGCTCAGGCTGCCTGGGTCCCAGGGCCCGGCCAAGGCAGCCGCCCTCCCCGGCTCCCGGCCCCCCCTTGGCCTGGTCCCTTGAACTTTGGCGAGCAAGCATCTGTTAGTCTCAGGGCTCTGCACTGGGCAGCGGGGGTCAGGGGTGCAGAGGGGACCCTCGGGTGGGGGGCGGGCTCTCTCTGTGGGGGTGGGGGCACCTCCCCCGGAGCCAGACCACGCCCTCTCTGAGCTTTTCCTCTGCTGCCGGCAGTGAGGGAGAATCCAGGAGCCCCAGGCCTTGTGTGTGGCAGACAGCACCTGCACAGGGCAGGAAGGGAGGGAGGAAGCCTACTATGTGCCAGACACCTTGGGAATGAATCATTTGGGGGAGGGGGCGGAGCCTGGAGTCAGGAGGACCCGAGTGCAAATCTGCCCTGGGACACTTAACTTCCCGCTGTGACCCCGGGCTCGTCACTGAACCCACTGACTCAGCAAAAAAAGGAATCCTCTGAACCTGACCCAGCCTGCAGGGGAGGTGCTGTTATTGTCCCTACTTTACACTTGGGGAAACTGAGGCCCAAAAGCTAGGAAGTGCTTGAGCTCACTCCCTGAGCCTCCCTCACGGGCTCATGAGTGGGCACGGGCTCCGGCTGAGTGCAGGGTCAGGGGGGCAGAGGGGGAGGGCTGAGGGGGGCAGCCAGGGAGTGGGATTCTGCAGGGAGCCGGGGCTTTGGCGGCTGTGGCTCCCACCGGAAGTGTCCTGGGAGGAGGCGGCCTGGGTTCTGCTCCTTAGTGTTGTTGTCCTTGACCTGTGCAGGCTCCACAGCCCGGGGGTCACAGGGGAGAAATTGGGCCCCAGCCCGGGGTCCCTGCCCCGACCTTGCCCCGATGCCCTTTCTCCTGCCCTCCCGGCAGCCTCAGAAAATGTGCCCTGGGGACTCCTGGGAGCCCAGCTTTGGAGGCTGCCCTCGGGGCCACTCCTGGCCTGGCTGGGGAGAGTGAGGGTGTAGAGGAAGTGCCCCTTGTGCCCCCCTTAGAGAAGGGAGAGCGGGGTCCTGGCAGGCGGCGCAACAGGGAGACTTCCATGTCAGAGCCCCCGAATTCGAGTTCTGCCTTGTGTGGTGACAGTAACTAACGATGGCAGCCATAGCCTAAATGCTAGCAGTATGGCTCCTGCCTTGTGCCCGGCGCTGCTGAGTGCTTTAAAAGTCGTTTTTCATTTGGTCCTCACCAGCAGTGTGGGAGGTAGCTCTGTTTGACAGATGGGGAAACTGAGGCTGCGAGGGGCTTGGCTTTGCCCAGGCTCACGCAGTCATGTGTCTGAGGCAGGATTTGCACTCGGGCCCAGCACTCTGGGTTCCAGTCCTGGGCTCCTCTTTCCCTCCCAGATCCCATTTGGAAAATGAGAGATTTGGACCAGTTGGACCATAGGGTCCTTCCTGACCCACAAGGTCCCTCCCGGCCCTTTGAGCCTCTTGGCCCCCAGCACCCGGGGCTCAGATTCTCTCAGGTAGAGGCAGGGGGAAGCGCAGGGGGAGGCCCCAAGCCAGGAAGGGGGGATGCCCCCCAAATCTCGCCGTCAGATTCACTGTCCCCCCGGATCTCTCCTTTTCGGGGGCAGGGAGCGAGAGGCGGAGAAGCTTCTGGTGCTGAGGGAAAGGTCAGGGACCTGGCCGGGGTTCTCAGGGCCCACCAGGCCGTGGCCGCTGCCGCTGGGCCATTGCCCCGTCTCCTCGGCGGGAGGCCAGGGAGCCGAGAGGCCGGAGTCCAGGGGGAGCATCCCGCCGATCGGGGCCCCCAGATGTACCTCCTGCCCCCCCATCCATCCAGCCCTGTGTGCCGGGACTGGGGCGTCAGAGCCAGGCCCCAGTGCCCTGGAGGGAGAGACGGGGCAGACACCTCGGGAGGGAGGGAGGGAGGTTCGGCATTCTCGTGTCGGCCCCTGCTTCTGCCCCCGGGTCCCCCGCCCCTCCTCCCCACGGGGGCCCAGCTGCAGCCTCTCTGTCTCCGCAGGTCCGGGAGATCCTGGGCCACTGCACCTGCCCGGATCAGTTCCCCATGATCAAGGTGTCGGAGGGCAAGTACAGAGTGGGAGACTCGAGCGCCCTCATCTTTGTTCGGGTACGGCTCTCCCTGCGGGCCCTGCCCAGCTGGTCCACACCTGGGGCGGGGGGTGTCCCTGACTGGGGGCAGAGGTCAGCGACTCCATCCCCCCTCCCCCACAGCATCCAGGGAGGGGAACCCCGGGGCCGGGGCCTGCAGCCCGGGGGCCGGGGCCGGGAAGGGAGGCTTCGGGTGAACCGGACGCTTCCCCCCAGGTCCTTCGGAGCCATGTGATGGTGAGGGTGGGAGGAGGCTGGGACACGCTGGAGCACTACCTGGACAAGCACGACCCGTGCCGCTGCGCTTCCGTGTGTGAGTGCGGTGGGGGGCAGGGGGGAGCGGGCGGGGGGAGCCCCTCCCCAGCACTCAGGCAGCCCCCCCCCCCCCGGGCCAGAGCCCCAGCATTTGCCAAGCCCTGGGAGGGCCTGCATTTGAACCTGGGTCCGAATCTCTCCCTTCCAGCTGGTGACTGGGACTGGGTCTCATTCATTAGTGGGGGCCCTTCCGGGTGAGGGCCCCCTCTCCCAGGGCGTGTGTTCTGAATGGGCCCCGGCATTTTTGGGGCGATGGGTTCCTTCAGAAGCTCTGCTCGTCGCTCTCTGTGCTGGGAGCCGGGGCTTGGTCCCTGCTGGGGGAGGCCCGAGGGCCCGGGGTTGCCGGCAGGGGACATGAGAGGCCCTTAGCGCTGCCCAGGCTGCCTGCTTTCGAAGCCCCTTTGACTGCCAGGGCCTACCCTGTGCAGGGGGGCGGTGTTTTGGGGGGCCGGGGCGGGGGCTGACCCGAACCTCTCTTTCCAGCGCATCGGCTGCCTCAGCCCCGGGCGCTGACCTTCTCCCCCCAGAAGGCGTCGCCGGCCCCCAGCCCCAGAGCCTCCAGCCCCGGGGCCCAGCGCTGGCCAGACACGGGGAGCCCGGCCCCGGGAGGCGAGCGGAGGGGCTCCCGGCCCGAGGGGCTCCAGGCCCGGCTCGGGGCGGGGGGCGCCGGCTCCCCGCAGGCCTCCACGCCCCCCCGGGGCCATCGGGACAGCCCGGAGACGCGCCAGTCCAACCCGCTGAGGTAGGGCCCGGGCCGGGAGGGGTGGCGGGGCGGGCAGCGGAGGCTCTGGGCCCTCACGGGTTACTCCCAGGCTGGAGCGTGGTGCATCCGGTCCCGGCCGCAGGAAGAGAGCCCGCCCGCCCATGACTCATTCCCAGGGAAAAAGTGTGGCAGGCTTCCTGTCTCCATGGCAACCCAAACTAACAGGCCAGGCGGCCCTGGGCCAGTTCCCTGGATGGGGGAAGGGTGGCCCGCAGATGAGGGAAGGGGGGCTTCTGCCGATTAACTGCCCCCCCATGCCCTCTGACCCCAGCTGCCCTTGTCTCCCCCAGGCTGCCCCCGAGGTCCCGCCGCTGCTCAGGTGACAGTGACTCCTCCGCCTCCTCTGCACAGAGTGGCATCCTGGGCTGTTGCCGGGGAGAAGAGGGGTCCTCGGGACTCCGGAAGGACGGTAACAGCCAGCGAGCGACCAGGGTCCCGGCGGCGCTCAGGAGACCCCCGGCTCACCGGAGCAAGTCTCGGGACCGGGGCCCCGGGCCCAGCCCCCGTGTGGAGGAGCGGGGCCGGCCCCGAGGGGCCCAAGGGGGGAGGGACACCCGCCCCGCAGCCCCAAGCCCCGCCCGGCGGGCACGCAGCCAGGGCCGCGAGGACCAGACCATGCTCCTCATCCACCGAGACAGAGATGGGCAGCACTCGTGGGCCCGGCCCGGCGGCTCCGGCAGAAGCACCCCCAGGGCCAGGAGCCCCGCGCTTCCCCGCACCCGGCCCCAGCCCGCGGCAGCCCGGGAGCCCCCCCGGCCCTTGCAGGTGGTGGACACGCTCTGCCAGGAGCTCGAGGAGCTGGCTCGGACCTTCCGGGCCCCGCTGCAGCTGGACCCCCGGCAGGAGCAGCAGCTCTATCGCTGCCTGGAGGAGGAGTTCCTGGCCAACTCAAAGGCGCTGGAGGCCGAAAGGGCCTCCCTGGCCCCAGCCCCCCAGACCACCCCCGAGCCCGCGGCCCCCGACTCTGCCTACTGCTCCTCCAGTTCCTCCTCTTCCTCCCTCAACTTCTTTAGCAAGCACGCCCCCCCCGGAGAGGCCCCCCGGCCGGGCCCAGCCTCCAACGGGGTGGCCGCCGTCCCCAACGGCTCCGGCGACGCGTGGGACCCCAGGACCCCGGCTCGTGGCCGGGCGCCGGCGCTCTCCAGCTCTTCAGATGAGAGTAACTACTGCCCTGCGCTCAATGACGTGCAGGAGGTGCCCGAGGGGGGCTGGGGCGAGGTAGAGCTGGGGGGCTCAGGGGACGAGCGTGGGGGGCCGGGGCCAGCCAGGCTCCCCCCGGACCCGCTGAGGCCGTGTGCCCGCCCCCGGGTGGACAACCAGCCCGACAGGAAGCCATCCCGCATCCCCACCCCGCTGGCGCCCCGAAGGCCTTCGGCCGATCACAGAGCCTGGCAGGGCCTGCCCCCGGCCTTCCCCGAGCCCGTGGCTCCGGGGCCCAGGGGGGAGGGTAGGCAGGAGGAGGGGGCCTGGATGTGACCCATCCAAGCCCCCTCCAGGCCTTGCTGCTACGGCCAGAGGGGCCCTGGTCCCGCCTCCCGGACCGCCGGGGCTAGGGCTGGGGGGCCAGAGTTGGCTCCCAACGGCCCCTCCCCTAAGTTTGCCCCCCACCCCTTCTTCCTTCCTATGTGGCCTTAGTTCTAATTGGGTCCCTGGACCCGTCCGTCTTCCAGCCCTGAGTCCGGGGACCAGCGTCAGGGAAAGAGGAGCGGACCCCGACTGTACGGCATGGATCTAGGGCTTGGGGGCGGCAGGCCGTCTGGTGGTCCCCGCCCCCCCCAAAGTGGGCAGAGCAGATCTATTTAAATCTAATATATTGAGAGAGTGTGTGAGTGAGTGAGAGGAGCGGCCCCTCGGCCCTGCCGACCCCCCTGCTCTGTAACCCCGCCCTGGGAGATTCTGAGCTCCAGAGAGTAAACTAATGTGCATCGCCCTCGGTGTGGTTATTGGGGGGCAGAGGGGGCCCGGGGTGGGCGGGGGGAGGCGAGAGGCGTCTGAGGCCTGCGGGGGGCCCTCGTCTCCAGAAGGGAAGGACCCCCACGCCCCCCACCCTAGTGTAAGCGGGAAGAAGCCCTTTCCTGAGATTGGGGAGGGGATGGAGGCCGATGGGCCAGAGGGGCCGCAGCTGGGGGGGGCGCCCCCCGGAGGCCATGGCGGAAGAGAACCATCCGGGAGCCGCTAGGTGGCGCTGCCATGGATAGAGCTCCGGTCCTGAGTCACGGATGGGGAGCAAACCCAGCGAGCGGGGGGGAGTGGGGGGTGGGGAGGGGCCTCTGGGTAATAACCCCGAATGTCTCAGAAATAAAAATGCAAATCAAGAGAACCATCCGGGAGCCGCTAGGTGGCGCTGCCATGGATAGAGCTCCGGTCCTGAGTCACGGATGGGGAGTAAACCCAGCGACCAGGGGGCTCTGGGTAATAACCCTGAGTGTCTCAGAAATAAAAATGCAAATCAAGAGAAGAGAACCATCCGGGAGCCGCTAGGTGGCGCTGTAGCAAACAGAACGCCAGTCTGCTAACTGGGGACTCTTGGGTAATAACCCCGGGTGTCTCAGAAATAAAAATGCAAATCAACAAGAGGCCGATATGTCTGGGAGCCGCTAGGTGGCGCTGTCGTGGATAGAGCTCTGGTCCCGAGTCTCGGACCAGGACCCGGATCCAGCAGCCACTTAACTCAAATAGAAACGCAAATGGACCAGAGGACTCGGAGGGCCCGGGCGGCGGCCCCGGGCGGCGGCCCCGGCTGAGCCAGGAAGAACTCGGTACCGGTCGGAGCCCTCCGAGGGGAGTGGCGGCCTCTGAGGCGCCCGCTTCCCTCCCCCGGGCCGGGGCCGTTGGGCAGAGCTGCACAAGCCCTGGCTGGGGGGGCTCCTTTCCCAGGATTCCTTCCCATGCGGCTGAGCCGTCTCAGCCCTGAGCCTGAGCGGTCTCAGAGCTGGAAGTGGCCGGAGGAGGGGCTTGGGCTGGGGCCGCCCCAGCCTCGGTCCCTCCTGGCGCGAGCCCCGCCCCCCAGAGATGGAGCTGGGCCTTCCTTCTGCTCTTTATTCCGTCAGCTTTGGCCCTGAGCAGGACAGACTAGCCCTTGGGGGACACATGCGGGGTCGCCCTCCCGAGCCCTGCCGTCAGGGTCCTTCGTGTGGAGCAGGGGCTCCTGCCCTAGCGGTCCCTCCGGGGAGGGCCTGGACGCCGGGCTCCCGGTCCCGGGCCCCCTCCCCGCCTCCGGCCATACAGTCCATGGCCTAGAAGGAGCCCGGGCTCTCCCAGCGGAAGTGCGTCCGCACGGGGCTTCCCGGGCCGGCGCGTCCTGGGGAGCGGAGTCCGCCTACATGAGGCTGCAGCGGTTGGGGTGCAGGGCGCCCTGCAGGCGGATGGCGGGGTGGCTGTGCTTGCAGCCCCTGGCCAGGACGCTGCTCAGCAGCTCCTTGAAGAGCAGGACCACGTGCCAGTTGTACTTGGCCGAGCACTCCATGTAGCCGCATTTCCAGCTCTTCTTCACCAGCACGGCCAGGGCCCTGCGGGGACTGAAGCGCTGCCGCTGCTGGTCCCGCTTGTTGCCCACGACAATGATGGGGGCCTCTGGGGCGCCTGCCGGCCTGCGGGGGAGAAGACGGGGGAGAGAAGGTAGGTGGGAGCCCGCCGCGGCCCTTCCGCTCTGCTTTGGGGATGAGGTTCCCGCCGGGAAGGGAGGAGTCTGGCTTGGGGGCCCCAAGGCTCACAGCTCACAAATCCAACCACGGAAAGGAGCTAGCGCTGCGGAGAAATGTCTGGGCCCGGAGTCAGGAAGAACTGAATTCCAATCTGGTCCCCAACACTCAGGAGCCTGCGATCTTGGGCGAATCCCTGAACCTGCCTGCCTCAGTTTTCTCGACAATAAAATGGGGATAATACAGCACTTACCTTCCAGAGTAACTGAGATAATATTTATTGAGTGCTTAGCACAGCGCCTGGCACACAGAAGCCACTATCTAAATGCTAGCTATTATTATTATCTCAGAGGCCATCTGGTACAGCCCACTCGTTTTACAGAGAAGGAAACCGAAGCCCAGAGAGACGAATACGTTGTTCAAGATCACACAGCTATTTTTTAAAATCATCGCTAAGAAGGGGTGTGATGTGATGGATCAAGACTGGAAGACTTTCATTTAAGTTCCACTTGATATGATCCTGGGAGAAGAACTCAAACTCTCGAGTTCTAGATTGTCCAGAAGGTGTTAATATGCGTCGGCGAATGGAGTTTACACACTGGAGAGCTTCCTTAATTAAGGAAAGCCCAGCTCTAGTTCTCATCACTAATCTCTCCATTCGGTTCTCTCCTTTAGACTAGGATTCCCCAGCTCCTGGTTCTCTCCTTTAAGGTTCCCCAGGTCCTGGTTCTCCCCTTTAGACTAAACTTCCCCAGGTCCTGGTTCTCCCCTTTAGACTAGGGTTCCCCAGGTTCTGGACACTTTACTGTCCTGCAGAGAGGATTAGAACAACTGATTAGTACCTGGAAAGAGCCTAGAGACCTTTTAGTTCAACCCCTTAAGTTAACAGGTGAGGAAACTGAAGCTCAACTTGGATAAAGCCAAAAGTCACAGGGACCGGATGGCCTAAGATAGAGCGCCAGGTCAGGGATCAGGAAAACCTGAGTTTAAATCTGGTCTCAGAGACATACTAGCTATGTGATCTTGGGCAAGTCCCTTAACCCTATTTGCCTCAGTTTCCCCATCTGTAAAATAAGCTGGAGAAGAAAATGGCAAAAAACATTCCAGTATCTCTGCCAAGAAAATCCCAAATGGGGTCACAGAGAGTCAGACACAATCGCACAGCCAGGTAGGTACCAGGGCTGGGGTTCTCAGCAGCACCTCCTTGTGGCTGTGACTGTGAACTGACCCTCACTCTCCACCCAGGGGAAGATAGTCTCCAGCCAATGCTCTTGAATGAGGGGGCACTAAATTGTGGAAAGAACCAACTAGATTATCCCACCACCTATGGAACATAAGGGTTAGTACTGGAGAGTTTGGACAGGAGGGTAAGTGGTAGCAAACTGCCTGGTTCAGGGGAAATTACATTCAGCCAGAGAGCTTGAGTTTGAATGCTGACATTGTCATATGTTGTCTGTAAGAATTAGGGGAAGTAACTTCAATTTTCTGCTCCTTGGAAAAGTGATAAGGTTGGACAGCTGCTCCTTCCAGCTCTAAACCTCCTTAGGACTCCAGGGCAGAGCTGGCCCCCTAGCAAACTCGCTGAACTGTGGAACACTGGGAACAGCCCTGAACTTTGGAGTCAGACTGAAATCCTGACTCTCATTTCCGGAATATTAATTTCCAAGCTCTCCCCTCCTTTATAGTGTTGAATGTTAAATCTTTTGTGAACCTATGACTCCTCAGTACTTGAATTTCTTTTTTTTTCTGGCCGTTTGGAGTATTTTTTTCTTTGAATTTTGGCTATAATATTCCTAGAAGTTTTGATTTGGGGCTTTCAGGAGGTGATCAGTGAATCTTTAAATTTCTACTTTTGTTCTCTGATGCTAAGAATACCAGACAATTTCCTTTTGTGATTTCTAGAAACAATGTTTATGTTTCTCTCTCTCTCTCTCTCTCTCTCTCTCTCTCTCTCTCTCCCTCTCCCCACCCCCCCCATGGCTTTCAGATAGACTGATGATTCTTAAATGATTTTTTCTCAATCCGTTTTCCAGCTTGAAAACTTGTTTTTGCTTTGAGATTCTCACATTTTATTCTTTTTTTTTTTCAATCTTTTGATTTTATTTATTGTTTGTTTGTTTTGTGAGGCAATTGGGATTAAGTGACTTGCCCAGGATCACACAGATAGTGTTAAGTGTCTGAAGTCAGATTTGAATTTAGGTCCTCCTGACTCTAGGGTCCCTACTCTATCCACTGTACCATCTAGCTGCCCCTTTTGACTTTATTTTTAATATTTCTTCTGTCTAATGAAATCATTAGCTTCCATTTGGTTTATTCTAATTTTCAGTTAGTAATTTTCTTGGTACTCTATCCACTGTACCATCTAGCTGCCCCTTTTGACTTTATTTTTAATATTTCTTCTGTCTAATGAAATCATTAGCTTCCATTTGGTTTATTCTAATTTTCAGTTAGTAATTTTCTTGGTTATGATTTTGTCTCTTTATTCCAAGGTGCTAATTCTTTTCACATATTTTCCCATAGCTCTCTTTCTTTCCCCATTTTTCCTCTCTCTCATTTCTTTTTGAAAGAAGTCATTTTTTAGCTCTTTCTCATTTTTAAACTCTCATAAATGTTAGTTAAATTTGTTCCCGAGCTGTATTTTTCTTTACAGATGCTTTTGAGTCATTCTCTAATTCGGGGGTTTGCAGCTCAAGTTTCCCTGTTACTACAATAGCTTTTTATGTTGGGACTCTTTGTTCATTCTTAAAGCCCACTTCTTGACTTTGGACTTGATATTAGTGCTGGACTCTGTGCACTTCTGGGGGAGGAGCGGGGATTTCTGGCTCCTTCTGTCCTCTGTCCATCTTTTGGTTTCCCAGCTCAGTAGGGGACCTTCCGGTGCCCCCAAAGCAATGTCATCCAAGAGGAGACCTACTTACTGTCCCCCTGATGGGAGTCCTATATGTTTCTGCCACAGGTTTGGGGCTGCTGGCTTGTTCCCGGCTGGGATTTGGCCACTATCCATCCCCTGGGAGATTCTGCAGGTTCAGAGGGTCTGACCTATCTGCTCCCCATTGGTCCGGCATTCGTGCTCCATATATTTCACTGCAGCCCGGTCTGGGAGCTGGACCGAGTTCCCTGTCTGCTCCTGGGATGTCCCAGCTCTGCCTCCTGAGCCCATTTCTTGCTCAGTAACCAGCCGGGGCCTTAGGGCAGACCCTCTCGGCCCCCTGTCTGACTCAGACTTTGGCAGTGGCCGATATTTAACATCGATCCTCCACCTGTCCGAGTTCGGGGACCCCCTGGGGTCTGCTCTTCCCGCCCGGGGGGTTGCTCTCAGCTCTCCGTCAGGCCCTGGGCTGGAACGCTCCCTGCTTAGCCCACTCCTGGCCCGGCTCTCGTCCCCAGTCTCTGAAGACCTCTTTGTCTCTTTAAGCTTCACTGGGCTGGAAAAATGATTGGCTGGGACTTTTTCTTGGCTCTCCCGAATAGGATTCAGTTGGGTACATTTTCTAGATCTTTGTGGAGGAGGTGAGGGAGGAGAGCCAGGCTGTACTTCCTGCTACTTTTTATCTTGATTCTGCCTCCACTTAGATCCTGCGGGAATCTTGAGGGAGGGGGAGGGGTCACCCTGGGAAAAAGGCTGACTCTGGAACTTGAGGACTTGGGATTCAAATCTGGCCTCTGACGCTTGTTTGCTAGCCCCGGGCCTCAGTTTCCCCCACTGTAAAATGAAGGAGGGAGATGGCTTCTAAAGTACACTTCGGAATCTGGGACCCTAACCCTTGGGCCTCAAGGTCTCTTCAGGTTTTGAATGAAAAGCTCAGAATAAATGGTCCCTGGAGTCCCTTCATCCAAGCAACCCCCCACCCCAAGTTCTGGCTCTCAGGGATGCTCCCAGACCTGTCATCCTAGCTGCCCTTTATCCAGATGCTTGAGTTTGCAAAGCTCGCTCTCACAGGCCCCTCCCTGCCTCAGATCCCCCCCCCCCATCCCTCCCCCCCCATCCCTGCCCCCGCTCTCACCGGTTCTCCGCTATCTGCTGCCTCAACACCTTGACGTAGTCGAAACTGTCCGGGTTGCAGATGTCATAAACCAGGACGAAGGCGTCCATGTCCTGCAGGCTCCAGTCCTTCAGGTCTGGCAGCTCCTGAGAGGGAAGGAGGGACGGGGTCAGCCCCAGGCCGGGAGAAGGGAGCCTGTCGGGCCCTGGGCAGGTGCCCAGAGCGGGTGGGGTGTCTATCCCTCAGCGAACACTAGAGGGCACTCACAGCCGCCCCCTTGGGAGACCGAGGCTGCTTCTGAGTCAGAATGGGTTTATAGATTGAGGGTGGGTCCTCAGAAGTTACCTCTTACCCCTCCCTCCAGCCTCCCCCCCCCCCCCATTGCTCCATCCATATCACAGAAGAGAATCCTAAGGCCCTAGAAAGTGACTTGTCCAAGATCACACAGCCAGCTGCAGCATAAGATTTTAAGGCAGCTCCTCGGACTCCCCCGTTTTCTACTAACAAGTCACGAGCAGAGTAAACAGCCCTGGAGTTTAGTATGACTGAGCTGAACCTGGGCAAAGCAGGGATGGGACTAGAAGAAGGCTCCCGGGCTCTGGCAGCCCAAGGAGGCCCCTCTCCCCATATGCAGGGGCTGGAGATCGAGCCCCGACTCTGATGCATGGAGCCCCCCGGCCTTGCTTCTGACGGCCGCCCACCCGGAGACCCAGAGGATACCTCAGCCTGCTCTGGCCACAAAGAGAGTCCTGGGACTGCAGAGAACGGAGCCCTCGGCCTGGTCACAACGGGAACTCTGCTCTAGACTGACCCCGGAGTCTGGTGCCAGACTGACCCCTGACTTGGCTCTAGCTGACCCCGTCCTAGATCCACAGACACAGACATGCACAGACATCCACTCATGTAGCAAATATTCACTGCCTCACTGCTCTAGGTTGGGTGCCTACAGGGAGAGAGGGGGGAAAAGGGGGCAACCAGGACCCCCAGAAGGAGAGCCGGCCTGCTCCAGCCAGCAGAAAGGCCTACAAAGTCACAGAGGCCTCCGTTTCTGACTTTCCCTCTGCTGGGAACGGTCCTCTGGCTGGGAGACTGATTTTCCAATGGGGCTTAAAGTCAGAAGACCTAACCTTAGACGCCCGTTTTGATCTTCATTCCATCTATTGAGACCCCACTTTCCTCTTCTGTAAAATGGGAGAGTTGGTTGGGTTGAGCTCAGAGTTCCTTTTATGACTTAAATCTATGATCCTATGATGAGTTCAGATCCTGTTTTCTACCAGTTTTGACTTTGGGGCAAGTCACTTCATATGACTGGAGCCTCAGTTTCCTCCTCTGTAAAATGAAGAAATTGGACTAGTTGACTTCTGAGAGTCCTTCCAGCTCTATCTGGGACCCAGAATATTCTGATAACAAATCCAGCTCTCTACCCACTAAACCACACAGCCTTTCTTTCAAAGAATGGGGAACTGAAGCCCTGCTTGAAGAAGGTACTCGCCCAAGACTGATTAAGCAGCGACATCAGATTGTATCGGTTTTCCAATATATCACATCGCTTCCCTGCAAAGGATTGGAGATGTAGGGAGGGGGCTTGATCCCCATTTTCCTTGGCCCAGAGAAGCTTTTCTTTGCTTGTCTTTTCCCCTGACATAAGGTTCAGGGATTGATTGTGAAAGGCATTATTGCTCCCTGTGGATTTGGACACTAGTGATCCCTATCTCCTCCTTGATAGCTTTTCTCTCTAGCTTTTCAGGACCCCTCTGTCTCCCCGTTCTCCTCCTACCTATTGGACCACTCCTTTGCTAGATCCTTCTCCAGCTCACACCCTCCATCCATGTCCCTCAGGCTGTCTATCCTATCTATCCTGTCACTCAGGGTGTATCCATGTTTCTCGGATCACTCAGAAGTCTGTCTTGGGTCCTTTTCTTTTCTCCCTCTATATTATTTCACATGGTAATTTAATCAGTTCTCATGATTTCTATTATCTTTTTGCTGACAATTCTCAAATCTACTTATCCAGCACTAACCTTTCTCGTGACCTTCAGACATCTCTAACTGGATGTCTAGTAGAGATCTTAAATCAACAAGTCCAAACAGAGCTCACTGATTTTTTCTTAAAATCTCCCCACCTTCTATATTCCATATCACTGTACAGGGCCCCCAACCTAGGAGCCATCCTGGATTCCTCTCTCACTCTCTCAGATCCAATATGGTATCAAAGCCAAATGATTTCATCTCTGCTGCATCTCTCATCAGTTTCACCTCTGCTACATCTGTCATTAGTTTCACCTCTGCAGTATCTGTCATCAGTTTCACCTCTGCTACATCTCTCATCAGTTTCACCTGTGCTGCATCTCTCATCAGTTTCACCTGTGCTGCATCTCTCATCAGTTTCACCTCTGCTACATCTCTCATCAGTTTCACCTGTGCTGCATCTCTCATCAGTTTCACCTGTGCTGCATCTCTCATCAGTTTCACCTGTGCTGCATCTCTCATCAGTTTCACCTGTGCTGCATCTCTCATCAGTTTCACCTGTGCTACATCTCTCATCAACTTCACCTCTGCAGCATCTTTCATCAGTTGCATCTCTGCAGCATCTCATCCCTTTCACCTGGGCTGCATCTCTCATCAGTTGCTGCATCTCTCTATTTGATATGCTCCCTTCTCTCCTCTGACATTGTTCCCGTTGACCCTACCCCATGCAGGCTCCCTCATCACCTCACATCTGGACTATTGCAATAACCTACTGATGAGTTTCTTGACCTCAAGTCTCTCTCTACTCCAATCTGTCTTCCATTCAATCAAAAAGTGATCTTCCTAAAACATAAATATGACTTTGTCACTTCCCCTACTTAACAAATTTTAATGGCTCCCCATTCCCTCCGGGAGAAAATGCAAAATCCTATGTTGTCATTCATAGTGGTCCCTTCCTCCCTTTCCAGTCTTCTCACACCTTACCCCCGCACACATCTGCTTTGATTTAGAGACAGCCTTCTGTGCTGTTGCACAACAAGACCTTGCATCTCTGTTCCCCATAGCTACACTAACTACTGATCTCTCTGTCTTCCTATGAATCCCAACTAAAATCTCATCTTCCATAGGAAATTTTCCTTAATCCTTCCTATCTTCTCAAATCTAACTCTCCACCACATCTGCTTTGATCCAGAGATGCTGGCCTCTGGATGATCCATAAAACCTTCCATTCCTGTCCCCCTTTTCTGCACCAACTCCTGATCTCACTGACTCCCTATAAATCCCACCTAAAATCCCCATCTTCTATAGGAAATTTCCAGTCTGTCTTAATTTTAGTACCTGCACTCTGCTAATTATTTCTTACTTATCCTGCATAGAGCTTGTTGGCACATTTTGTTTCCTTGTTGCTTTCTCTGGCTGATTTTGAGTTCCTCGAGGAGCAGAACCATCTTTTCCCATTCTTTGTATCCTCGGTGCTTACACATCGCTTGACACATAGTAGGTGCTTAATGCTGATTAACTGTCCCCCTCAACCAAGAAATTAATAAAGCAATCAACAAGCATTTATTAAACACCTTCTATGTACCACCAAGGATACAGAGATGGGTATCGATCAACAAGCATTTATTAAGCATCTATGATGCACAAAGAATATTCTAAGCACTGAAGATAGAAAATGAAAGCGAGATGGTCCTAACCTAGTCCCTTTCAATCTATTGAAAACCAAGAAAAAGGAAACCAAGGAGTCTTTTTCTGTTTTTGAAGTATGTGAAGAAACCCAACGAGAGCTGATGGAGGCCCTTCCCTGAAGGCAGCAATCTTTTCTCCACTAGCCTTCCTGAGTCCCTGGGACAGTGCTCTGCAGAATTAATAAATGGATCCTAGTTCTGTTGTCTTTTCACTATTCTGCACTCTCTCTCGGTGGCCCTTCTCCCTTCTCTCTCAGTTGCTCCTAGCTCCCCGGGACAGGGAGAGCTCTACAAAGTGAGCAGGCAGGATTTGAGGGGCCTAGGGGATTGCTCCCCCCTTTTCTGTTACACTGCCTGAAATCCCACTATTAGACGTTCTTGACTTTTTTTCTGGGGTCGCTGAAACTTGGACCCTGGGGAACAGAAGAGCAGTGGGGAGTCGTCGGTGACCTGAGATCTCTTCCCGTTCTCCCAATCTGTGCTCTCAGATAGAGACCCTTCCCCTTTGATGGACAACGGACCCCTAGACAGTCCGATCGAAGCCACCGGCCGCTTCTCCCAACCATGTTTGCAAATGCATAAAAGACGGGCCGGAGGATGGCAAAGGAAACAGTTATGGGCCCCGGGTTAAGGAGTCCTCCTGCGGGCTTCCCTCCAAGCTTTGCCGTTGGTGGCCCCCGGCCCGTCAGGCTCGCCATTCTCTGCCCCAAATTCTAAGCTCTTGTTGGGACCCCTCCCCTCTGGAAGTCGCTATTCCAAGAATTCTCCCAGTTCTAACAAGCTACGTTCTAAATGCTGCCCCCCTCCCCCAACCTGTTCCTCAGGGGAGAGGGTGGGGGGGGCTTCAGTTGGTCCTCTCTCCCCACCCCAAATGCAGACCTTTAAAATGACCCTTCAAAAACATAAGAGAAATTGTTCTGTAGTTGGCAGGAGGGAGAGAGAGAGGGAGAGACACACAGAGAGAAAGAGAGAGACAGGAGAGAAACAGACAAAAAGACAAAGACAGAGGGAGAGGGAGAGAGAGAGAGGAAAGAGACAGAGAAACAGACAGAGAGAGAGGGAGAGATAATAGAAGGAGGGAAGGAGGGAGGGAGAGAGAGACAGAGACAGAGAGAAACAGAGACAGGAAAGAGACAGAGGGAGAGGGAGAGAGAATAGAAGGAGGGAAGGAGGGAGACAGAGAGAGAAAGAGACAGAGAGAGAGAAACACAGAGAGTATGTTTGAAGAGGGAAGATGGGTGAAGGGATAGAAGGCTGGGCCTGCAGTCAGGAATACCCCAGAGTTCAAATTTGGCTTCAGACACTTATTTTGTCCTGTGATCTTGGTCAGTTATTTTACCCACGTCTGCCTCAGTTTCCTCGCCTGTAAAATGGAGGCCATAAGAGCACCTGCATGCCAGGATTGTCGTCAGGCTCAAACGGGATGTTTGGGGAAAACGCTTGGGGCACAAACAGCCGCTATGTGTCTTTCCCCCTCTCTCGGAGCCTGTGACCCGCTCAATCCAGTCCTCCCTGGGAGGAGCGGAGAGCCGGGGTGGGGGGGAGGGGGGCAGAGCCCCGGGCGCCCCAGAACCACCATCTCTGGTTTGCAGACACCGGGGAGGCTCCGGGAGTCCCAGAACGCGCCCTCGGCGGCCCCAGGATCCCGGACGGAGGCAGCACAAGGGCCTCCCGGAGGCGCAGCCTCTTGTTTGGGACCCCCCCCCCCCGAGTCTGCCCCGCTCAGAGATGGGGGGGCGGGGCGGGCACCCTCCCAGCAGCCTCGGCTCTCCTGGGGAAGGGCTCCCCAGCTCCCCCTGCCTCCTCCCAACCCCCAGCCCGGCTCCCGCCAGCCCCGCCCGCTCCCCTCGGGCCCGCTCCGCTGACTCACCTGGAGGCCCCCGTCCCCGGCCGAGGAGGCCGCGCTGGTGGCGGCCGAGGCTGCGGCCGACGAGGCCGAGGCGCTGCTGCTGCTGGCGGCCGAGGCGGCGGCGGCCGCGGGGGCGGCCGTGGGGGCGGCCGCGGGGGCCGGGGCCGGGCCGGGGCCGCCGTCGCTGATGCTCAGGTCGTACACCACGCCGTTGAGCAGCACGGCGGGCCGGTAGAGGCGGCGGGCGGCCGTGGGCCGGTGGCGCTCGGGGAAGTCCCCGTACAGGAACTGCCGGATGATGGCCGTCTTGCCCACGCCGGGGGCGCCCAGCACTGCCACCCGCAGGGTGCCCCCCATACCCCGCCCGCGCCCGGGCCCTGGGCCCCGGCGGCCCCGGCCCCGGGGCGCCGCATGGGCCGCTCAGGGCCCCCCCGGGCTGGCCCGCTCTGGCTGCCCGCCCCCGGGCTCATGGCCCCCCCGCCGCCGCATCCGGGGCTCCGGTCGCCGGCCCCCGCCCTCGAGACGGGCAGGCAGACAGACCACTCCCCCCGCCCGGACCGATGGACAGCCCCCCTTCCCCCGGGACAGACCTCCTCCTTCCCGCGCGGACGAGTGAAGCCCCCTCCCCCCCTCACTCAGGGACAGCTGGACCCCCCCCCCCCGCACGGGCAGGCGAACAGACAACCCCCCCCCCCCACGGACAGCAGACCCTCCTGCTCTCCCGAACGGGCGGACGGACGCCCTCCCCAAAGGTCCCTCAAGGCAGACCCTCCTCCCGCCCGCAGGGACAGACAGAGGAAGATGCACCCCCTCCCCCCCGCCGCTGGCACGGTCCCCTTCAGATGGCAGCAGACAGGTCTCCCCCTTCTGTCTCAGTGCGCACAGACCCCTCCCCCGCCCCAGTCGCCCTTAAGCTCCCAGACAGGCCCCCCCCCAACCCCGCTAGGACAAACGCTGGCGTCCCTCCCGATCGCGCAGACCGGCCCCCCCGCCCCGCCCCCAGAGCGCCCCGCAGCCCCCCCCCCGGACCCCCGCCCCGCCCCCGCCCCGCAGACCCCCGGGAGCGCACCCAGACGGACGCGCCGACGGACGAGCAGACGGAACGCCGCCCCGGCCGCGCGGGCTCAGCCCTGGGCGCCTCCGGCTGCCGGCCCGGGCCGAGGGAGCCGCAGCTTCCCCGCCGCCACCGCCGCCGCCTCCCGCCCGCCCTCAGCCGCGCTCCCGCCTCCCCGCCTCGGACTGATGAGGTAACTGCGGGCCGCCCCCTCCTCCCAGACAGCCCGGGGGTCACCCAAAGGTGACTCCGCCTCCGAACCCGGCGCCCGGTTCCCGCGGCCGCCTCTCGGGTCCCGCACCCAGCGCCTTCTCACTCCGCCCCTCCCGTCGCGCCCCTCCCCCTCCCGCCGGATGGCCCAGCCCCGAATCCAGAAGGAGCAGCCCCGGCGCCCCCTCCCGCGCGCTTCGGTCTCAGCCCCTCTCCCTGCTTCCAGGGCTCCCCCTTCCCCGCCCCCAGCGCGCCCCCCTCCTCAGCGCCCCTCCCCCGCTCGCAGCCCCCTCCTCAGCGCCCCTCCCCCCGCTCGCAGCCCCCTCCCACTGGCCACTTGAAAGCGGAGCTGGGAATCCGCCGGGTTTCGGGGAAGCTGGGCCCGGGATGGGGGGGGGCGGGAGCCGGAGACCCCCAGCTTCCCTGGTCTCCCCGCGCCAGACACTCGGATGAGTAACTCAAAGGCGCGAGCTCCCGGGGGGCGCAGCTGCCTGCGCCGAGACCTCCTCCTCCTTCCGCGCCGCCCCCTCTCACCTGGCGGGCTGTCCCCTCCCCCGGCGGGTCGCCCCCTCCCCCCGCAGGCCGCCCCCTCCCCCGGCGGGCCTCCCCCTTCCCCCCGCAGGCCGCCCCCTCCCCCCGCAGGCCCTTCCCCACGGGGCTCCCTCACACCCCGCCCCGGCTCCTTCCCGCCCTGCGCTCCGCCCCCGCCCCCGCCCCCGCTCCCGAGCATCAGGGGACTCTAGATGGCGAGCCCGAGGCCACCCGAAATCCCCTCATTTTACAAAAGGAGAAACTAAGGCACGGAGAGGGAACGTGACTGTCCAAAGTCGCGGGTGATGAGGCGAGACCCGGGCTCCATCCGAGATGGGGAATCATAACCTTAGAGCCGGAAGGAAGCGCAATTCTCGCTTTACAGAAAAGGAAACTGAGGCCCCAAGGCTCCGTCCCGGGGTCGCACAGCTAGTAAGGGTCAAAGGCAGACTCCGAAGGGGGGGGGTCTTCCTCATTCACACTGAACTGGAGAATGGGGACAAGGGGCCGGGGCCGCTCTCCCGCCCTTAGGGACCTTGGAGAGCTCCCGCTGCCCCGCCCGAGCACGCGGAGGGTCCTGCCTTGCCCCGGGTCACCCCAACAAAGGAGCAGGGCCAGTACCAGGAGCCCCCTCCCCAGCCCCCAGGAGCTGCAGGTCTTTTCCCCCTCTGGGATTGTGGCCTCCTGCTCGCGTTTGCCCCCTCCCCCCTCTGTCCCTGGGACAAATCCCCCTTTTGGGGAACTTAGGGAAAGTGATTGCTCTGCGGGCAATGAAGGCCGCCCTTCCCCCCCCCCCCCAAGCTTTCTGCTCCATCCTTTTTCTGCTGCTTCCCTTGTGGGTCTGGGGGACAAGGTCAGGTCCGGGAAGTCTGCCCCTCCCCCTGCCAAGGCCTCTGGAGGGGGGGAGAAAATCTGGGGAGAAAGGACTGGGTGCTGGGGGGGCCACGTCCGCACCCCCAGGCCCCCAGGACGGCAGAGAAGGTGGGAGCCTGGGAACGACAGACAGAGGGACAAGGGGCCCAGAGACTCGGCCATCGGCCCAGCTTCTAGGACTGCCACCTGCTGCTCCCCGGAACAAGGGCTGCTGGGAAAGCGGGCCCTAAGAAATGGGGGAGCGGGAGCTTTCCCGCAGCATCACGGGTCTGGGCTGGGGGGAGCCGGCCGCCTCCCTCTCCTGGCTTCTGTGCAGGAAGGATGCCTGATCGGCTGCTGTGGGCTCCCATGATGCCGTGGAGACGGCCCGAGGGCCGCAGGGAGCCTCCAGCGGCCACGTAATCCACTCCAACCCCCGACCCTAGGCAAGAACCCCGACTGTGAGCTCTCCCCGCCCTCCCCCTCTGGCTTGCAGTTGGGGGACCGAGTCCTTGGGGGTCAGGAGCATCTCCCGCTGAGCTGCTCCTACCCCTGGTCTCTGGCCGGCTCGGGGCCCCAGACAAGGGGCACCCAAGACTCATTTGCGCCCACCCCCTGATTTCCCGGCCCCCCGTCCTTTGGTCAGCGAGGGGCCCAAGCCTGGCTCTTGGCAGGAAGGCCCGGGGAGCGGGAACCGAACCAAACCTCAACAGGCCGCATGGTGAATGGGCCCAAGGTCCCGGCGTGGGTTTCGGGGGGATCCATAACAAGAGTCAGTGTGAGTCTTAGGGGGCCGCGGGATAAGGGGGCTCCCCTTATCCAAAGCCCCGGGAGTGGAGAGAGCTGGCCAGCTCCCAGAAGGCCTCAGCTGGTGGGTGCCGGGAGGCCCAAGGGTGAGTGTGGCTCCAGATCTCGGCTCTTACAAGGGGAGATGTGGATTTTGTGGGTTTGAAGGGGGAGAAGAGGGGATGATAACGATACCCCAAATAACAAAAGGAAAGGGCATTAAGGAAACGACATGTCGACAGCAGCTCGGGCGCGGGGGGAACGAAGCTGGAATAAATTTATTGCCTGCCTAAAAAAACCCCGGGAGCCTTAGATGGGAGCCTTACATAAGTGAGAGCCACGGTTTCCAAGCGCTTCTTTTTCTCTTATATATGGAAATGATCCCGGCTGCTCAAGTCTGGCAGTTCGTCATTCGGGAAAAGGGGGAAAAACCCACAGCTTGGCGGGCGCTTAGGTGCAAGTCCAAACTTCTCCCGGTGGCGTTGGAAGTCCTGCCCGTCCTCCTTGCCCGCCTTCCCTGCCAGGGCTTGGGTCAAACCGGTTCTCCCGGCCCTTCCTCTGCCCTCCCTGCGCCCCCTAGAAGGCCCTGCCCCCTTGAAGCCTCCGGGTGAGAAGAGCCAGCCCGGCCAGGACTGCTCTCCCTTGAGCTCGGTGCTCCCCTGACTCGGCACTCGGCCCTCGGGCGCTCGGCACTCGGCGCTCCTACCTCCAGGACATCTTTTTTGCCCTCCCCGTCCTTGGCACGTTGCTTGGCACACGGAGGGGGGACGCTTAACCCTTGCTCTGGGCACCCTGCCTCCAGCCGCCCTCTCTGGGGCAGGGACCGAATTTTGTGTCTCGGCATCGCGCTGCACCGGGAGATTCCGAGGGAGGGAGGCTGGCGCAGAGACCTCAGGTGGGATCTCACCTGTTTCTTACCGCGGGGTGACATGGGACAAGTCAGGATCGCTTCTTAATCACAAGAACCCCCCAGTGTGGCCCGTATCCCAAAGGGATCCCCAGGCTCTACTGACAAATAAATGGTCCCTGAGTCTCCCCCTCCCCCCCATTGGTGAGGAAGTTTCTCTCCACAGGGAGCTGAGCCTCAGTTTTACATCTGTAAAATGGGAATTTGCAAAACAATATTTGCCTTCTGGGGTTATTAGGAGGGCCCGGGGACAAACTTGACAGCTTCGATGAAAGCTGCTGTAATTCCACCCTGAAGAACAAATCCATGATCCACAGAGAATCTATTGTCTGACACTGCGGTATCAGCTCCAGGAAGAGGGGCCCAGCCTTCCAGCGTGAGGCTGAACAGAGCAGGGGTTTCTCCCTGGGTGGGAGGATCTCAGCGACTGAGGACAAGCTCTACCTGATCCAGATTACTTTCCCCCACAGCCCTGACAGAGTTCTACTTGGATGCCTCCAGTAACAGGAACCTCGCCACCTCCTGTTAGGGAAAGAAAAACTCCCCAAGATCAAATCTGCACCTGTCCTGGCTCTCGGGTCCGAGCTCTGGGACCAGACAGGAAAGCCCAGGTCTCCCTCCACAGGGCAGCCTGCAGGTGTTTGAATAGAGACCTGGACATCTGCCATGCTCAGTTTAGGTGGGAGATGGACTCGGTGGATTGAGCTGATTTGTCCAGATCCTGTGACTTTAATTGTGGTGAGGTCAAGGAGCATTTATTAAGCTCCTGCTTTGTGCCAGGCAAAAAAGCATTTATTAAGCCCCTACTATGTGCCGGGTCAACAAGCAGTTATTAAGCCCCTACTTTGTGGCAGGCACTGGGCCAAGGTGCCAAGGAAGGCGGGTAGAAATAAAGCAGAGTGCCCCACTGCCTTTTCCCCTCTTCCGCCCTGGCTGGGGCCCTGAAGGACCAGTAGAATTGGAAAGGCAGAGTCGGGGCATTCAAGTTCAAGGAAAGGCCTGGAAGAAGAGGCGGCTGTTGCGGGCACCGCCGGGACAGCAGTGAGGCTGAAAGGGAGGCTTTGTCTCCCCGGGCAGGAGAGGTGAAACAAGGATACCGGGAGGAGGCCCCACGCTGGGCCAAGGACTCCCGGCCGATCTGAGGGCCGGCGGCCAAGTCTGGCCCATTAGCCTCGGGCTGGCGACCTTGGCCGCTCCCATTGGGTCAAGAACGGCTCTCTCTGCTCTTGGGAAGGCTGTGCTGGGCCCTGGAGAGGTGGAGGGGGGCAGGAGGAAGGGGGGTGGGCAAGTGCTTATTAAGCACCTACTATGTGCCAGGCCCGGTCCTGAACAAAGGGAAGACAGAGAAAGAGGAGTGTTGTCCCTGCCCTCAAGGGGCTTCCGGTCTCTGGGAGGAAGCGGCTCCCAGGGCTGGGGGGGGAGAACTCCTAATGTGTCCTGCACCGATGAGCATCGCTGGCGTCCAGGGCTGCTCCAAGTTCCCCTTGATGTGGTTTGAGTGGCCTAGAACCCGGCTGGTTCTAGAGCTCAGTGGCCATGAACCCCTTAAATTGGCCGCAGGTTCTCGGAGCGAAAGGATTCCCTCATTCCCGAATGTTCGTTGCAGAAGGAAAGTTTATTGTTGGCTAGAAAACAGTTCACCAGAGACTGACTCCTAGTGCAGCAGGTCCCGGCCCTGAGCGCGCCGTTCTCAGCGGACAGAAGGTCCTGGCAGCCAAGGGAGCCGCCGGCGTCCATCTGCAGAGACCTCAGTGGGGGGAAGTTATTATATCGGGTCTTGATGGGGGCGGGGACAGCCCGAGCAGGTCAGACCCGGATCTCCCATGGGAATTAACACGTCACAGGGCTGCTTTTTGACAGGATCGAATCAAAGGCTCTGGCAAGATAACTTATCTGGGGGGGGGGGTCCTTCCCCAGGAGGGACTGGGAGTCTGAAAGGGATCACAGAGCAATAAAGGGACCCCAAACTGCTTCACCCTCCCCCATCACACTCGGCATCTCTGCTCCTTTGGGGGTCAGAGGCCCTTCTCCGGCTCCTGCTGCTCCCCTAAGCATGGAGTCTCCCCTTGTGAGAGTATAAACTCCTTGAGGCGTTGAATTTGCTTTTGCAGCTCTCACAGAACCTCGGCAGAAGGTTTGCACACAGTAAGAACGCTACAAATATCTTTATTCATCATCATTAATCATTATATTTAATGAGTGTTGTTAATATGAAAAGCTAATAATTATATTGAAAAAATATATATTTCTTGCAAAAGAAAAAAGAAAGGAAAAGAAGGAAGGAAAGAAAGGAAGGAAGGAAGGAAAAAAGAAAGAAAAAAGGAAGAAAAGAGGAAGAAAAAGGAAAAAGGAAAGAGAAAGAAAGAGAAAAGGAAAGAAAGAAAAATAAAGAAATAAAGGGGAAAAAAAAGAAAGGAAGAGAAAGGAAATGAAAGAAATCCCCAAAGGGGATCATGAAGAATCAGATGCTACTTTTCAGTGTTTTTCAAGAACCCAGAGGCTGAAGATGAGATAACCTTTAATGAAGTGATTTCTCAGCGCCCCACAACTAACCACTGTCTGAGGCTGGATTGGAATTCAGGATTTCCTGACTCCTGACTTATACTTCGAGGCACCCAAGAACCTGGAGAGAGAGAGAGAGAGAGTGAGTGAGAGAGAGAGAGAGAGAGAGAGAGAGAGAGAGTGAGTGTGTGTGTGTGAAGCTGGGTTCCCTTTAATCTGTAAAATCATCACTGAAATTGTGTCCCCTTTGGATCTGTAAGAGAAGGGAGATCCTGGGTCTCTGGGGCTCTGCGGAGTCTATGGAAGAGCCTATTTCTCAGGCTGGGCTTTTTTAAGGTAAATCCCCCTCTCCCCTATTGATAGCCAGATCCCCCTTCAAATTCTATTGGGAGATCAGGGTCTACCGAGTGGCTTGAACCTCCCTGCATGTAGGCCTGGGGACTTGGCTTTCTTTTCACCTGAAACAGGAGCCTCAGATTTCCTATTAAAGGGCACTTTTAGCCTCCTTGCTTTGCAGAGTGTCCGAAGCAGGCCTGGGCCTCGCCCTTGGCGGAGCTGCCAGGACCCGCTGAGGCCTTCTCCTCTCGGTGCCGGTCTCCATTTCCCTAACAGGACTTTGCCGCTCAGCCGCGCCGACTTCTTTTCCCACACTACCCCTCCCTTTGTGTCACGACTTTCCCAGTTGGGGACCAGAAGGGGATTCCCACAAGTCCCTGCACTGCCACTGACCTCCACAAACCCACTGTGCGCAGACAGCCTTGTTTTTCCTCTTTTCTCTCAGTATTTTTATATTCTGTATCTCATTGTTTTCTCTCACTATTCCTCTTATTTCCACCCTGTTTTTGTTGACTCAGTGGCCCCGATACAAGACATGGTCTCCCGACTCCAGCCAGAATTATCTCCCTCCTCATCTTCGCTTCCAGGAGTCCGCCCAATCCCGCTCACCACAAGGAGCTGTCGCCAGCCCCCTCCCTCCTGTCCCTTCCCTCTGTTGTCCGTTTGTCCGTAGCCGTTTTCATGTTGCTTCTCCAGGTAAGGACCCTCGTGTTCAGAACCTAGCACACAGTAGGCACTTAATGCTTGCTGATCCTGGCTCTCCTCCGTGTTCTGTCCGGTGCTGCTGGATGTGGAGACGGATCTGGAGGCCGTGAGAGGGGAGGGCTAGAGGGAGATTTGGGCCCACTCCCTCTGGCCCCTTGTCACCCCATCAGCCAATGCTTGTGTAGTCTCTGCTCTCCCGCATGTGGTCACCGTGATTTCAGACCGAGAGCCATGGCCAGGCCATCCTGGGTGACTCCGTGCCCTCCCACAAAAGCTCTAGGCGGTGTACCGTGCTTCTGCCTGCCTCCTGTGCTCCCGCCTGCTGGGAGCCTCCCCACATTGGGAGGCGGGGAGGTTCCTCAGGGAACACGTTCCCGCCCTCACCCCTGACAGGACTTCCCTATCATCAGTCACCGAGTTCTTTGCGCAAATCCTTCGCCATCTTTCACCTGCAGGATTCTTCATGTGTGACCCCTCGCTGGGGGCTCATTTCCACCATGTATAAGGGTTTTTTCCTCCCTCTGCAGAAGTGGCGTCTGTCCCAGCACAGAAAAGTGCCCAGGGCTCTCTGCAGAGGGTCAGTTGTGACACAAGAGGAATAAAAAATACGGGGCAGGAACAATCTGACTTCATTTTATTCGATATTCTGGATGCTTCTTCCTTTGGATTTTCATACTTGTCTCCTGATTTTCCTTTATTTATTTACTTTGGGAGCAATCTGGGTCATGCAGCCAGAGCTGAACCCGGACCCTCCTGAGCCCGGACCAGGTGCTCTATCCACGGCACCCCCTCCCCCTCCCCTTGTGGCTGCTCCTTTTCGGCCACATGATCCTCACCGTGCCCCCCGATTCGGGCTGTTCCCCCGGGCTCTGCCTTCTCCCCCCAAGTACCCTCGTCAGCCCCTTGGTGCCCGTCTCTGCAGACGAGTCCTGGATGGGCACCCCCGGCCTACGGGCACCCCCTCCTGGGCATTTGGAAGTCGGCGGGCCGCGCTGGGACGTGGCCAGACCGTAAGCTTTGGGCAGATCCCTTTGGCAGCTGTGTGGGGAACAGACTGGGCTGTCACGGTGTGAGTGGAGAGGGCCAGTCTGCCAAGTGCTGGGCCACAGGCGGGAGGGGGTGGGGAGTCCCGGATGAGGCCGGGCCCCAGCCCGGCTTGGAGGGGGGACGTGGCAGAGCACGGCAGCCCTGAAGCCGGGAGGGAGCGGGGCCCCTTGTCGATGAGAACAGGAAGGTCCCCAAGGAGGGGGAGCACCTTGGAAAGAGAACTCGAGGTCCCCTAACTTTGGGCAGATGGAGGCTGGCTCTGTGGAGCCAGGCTGGCAGGACTCATGCCCACAAGGCTGGGGGCACCCCCGGGCACGCCGGCTGAAACAGCAGGACTGATGCGGGAGATCTCCCAGAGCCTCCTCGGGCCCTGCCAAGGGCCCTGGGATCCATCCCCTTACGGCCGGGGCTGCACAGAGGCGGCTTGGCAGGGAACCCGGGCACTTTGGGGGCACGAGCCGCCCCAAGGGCAGCTGGGAAAGGGGGAAGGAGGGGCTTTCAGGGCCGCCGGGAAGAGGAGGGTCTGAGGGTGCAGAGTCCACGGGCCGTGGCCAAGCCCTGGGGGAGGGCACTCCCCATCGGGAGCCGGGGCTGACAGACTCCTCCAGACACACGGTGGTGAAGACATCACTTTTATTGTTTCTCTCTTTCTGAAAACACGAGTAAACATACAATATATATACCTCTTATTTATATATATATTAGATACATTTACTGCAAGGGCTGGAGAGCACACCCACCTTTGGGGAGAATTTAGCTCAACTGTCTTTATTGGGGGGGGGGGTTGGGGAGAAAAAAATTAGTGTCACTGGATGCCCAAAGCAATAATTCTTTATTAACAAACAGCAGGACCCCCCCCCCCCCATCCCGGCTCCAGTGGGAGCCACTGGCCGAGCTCACACCCAAGCGGGCAGAGCCCGGCCCTGCTCCCCAGACCCGCACAAGCCCAGCCCGGGCCCAGGCGGCCCCCTGGGGAGAAGGGAGATGGCTGCTGCAGCTCCCCGGGGGGCGCCTCGAGCACTGGGGTGGGATCTGAAGAAGGCAAAAGGAGGAGGAGGAAGGGGGGGGTCAAGCGGCAGTCCGAGTACCCAGCTTCTAGGGCCCCCCCGAGACCCCTCCGGGGCCCGGGCAGATGGACCGCCAAAGCCCACGCAGGAGGGGGGACAGGTGTGGCAGCTGCCACCTTGGAGCAAGGTGCCCTCCTCTCCCGCTGCCCCCAGGGAAGCAGGAGCCCCCTCCATACACCGGCTGGCTGATGGGGCCAGGAGACAAAGGGTCGTCCCAGGGAGTCTGGGCCCGGCCAGGGAGAACAGTGGTCCCGCCCAGAGCTCCCCGTTCATCCCGGGGGAGTCCCACCCTCTGGCCCCGGGCCCCAGGCCCTTCCCTGGGAAGCCTGAGCAGAACTAGCATCCTGGGCCCCCCGCGGGTGGATCTCTGGGGGGCCCCTGGCCCTGGGGGAGGAGGGCTGGGAGGGGCAGGGGGAGGGAGGGCCGTCAGTTCTTGAGGATCGTTTCATAGGCCTGGTAGACATGCTGAGACACCTCCGGGGCTCTGCACTTCAGGGACAGCTGCAGGGGAGACGAGACAAAGGGGCTGCTGGGGAGGGAGCGCCCACGGGCCCCGGGCCCGGCCCGGCTGCTGCAGATGTGCTGCACACGACGCGGGGGGCGGGCGCTCCAGCCTCCCCCGCCTCGCTGGCCCAGGGACCCAAATATACCTCAGCCCCCACACCTGCTGCCGGCTCCCGCTCCCCGCCAGGGACGGGAGGCATGAGTCACCCGCCTCGGGCTGTCAGGGAGCCCATCCCGGGAGGCTGGAAGGAGCTGGGGAGCGGGAGGGGGGCACAGGGGCAGGCGGCCCTCGGGTCTGGCAGGGACAGGCTCAGCATTGCTGGGCCAAGGAAGCGAGAGCGGGCACCCGCTCTCCCCCTGCCCTCATTAGAGATGGTGATGACGGTGAAGGGGGGGCACCTGCCAGCGGCACCGGGCCCTTGGCCCACCTGCCTTTCCTCCTGCACGGACTAGGGCAAATCCCTTAATCTCTCAGCCTCAGTTTCCTCATTTGTAAAATGGGGATGCTACCAGCTGAGAGTGGGTGCCACCAGTGTCATCACAGACCCAGCAGGAAAGGATCCCACCCACCCATTTCAGAGATGAGGAAACCAAGGTCCAAAACTTGTTCTGTATGGGGGCCGCGACAGCTGGGGGCCAGCCGACAGAGGACCAGCACTTGGGGCCCACAGGGAGGCGGGCGTGAAGCCGCCAAACATACAGCGAAGGGGGCGCCCGTGGGCCGGGGCTGGGGCCCTTCCAAAGCAAATGGAGGTGGAACTTCCTTATTGGAGCTTTTTGGCCTGTTTTCTTCCCAGAGCAAAATCCACTTAAATTCAAGGCGGGTGAGAGGGGGCGGCGGGGGAGGGGGCTCACCGTGAAGGAGGGGTTGCCGGGCTGCACGCGGAGCTCAGCCAGGACCCAGATGCCATTGGTGAGCTTCAAGGACTGGTAGAGCATGTCCTGGCCCTCCACGTTCCTCTTGGCGATGGTGAAGATGTTGCTGCCCTGTAGCTTGCTGCTCACAGCCTCTGCACGGGGTGATTCCAGGAAGTGGCCCCATGGGCTCAGGCCCCCACAGTCCCTCAAGCCCTCCCTTCCCCCCATTCCTCTAGCCTCCCTGCCCCCCCCCATTATGGTCTCCTGCCCCCATGGGGTCCCACCCACCTGCGTTGAGGGGACAATCTTTGATCTGGAACTGGGCCTCGTTCTCATTGGGAATGTCCTTCCACGTGGCCAGGAACATCTGTCGCTCTGAGAAGAAAACCAGCCCAGGCCTTGACTGTGGGGCCCAAGACCCTGGGGGCACGGACTAGGGGGCTCCGGCCTGTGCTCCCCCAGCTCCTCCCAGCATCCCTCCCAGAGCTGACCCCCCGAGTGCTCCCTGACTGTGCCCGGCCCTAGACAAGGCTGGTGATGCCCCGTTTGGGGGCCCCTCTGCTCACCCATCTTTCCATCTTCCACAAAGAGGATGTGCAGCGGATACAAGGTGCTGAAGTAGAAAACATCGATGTTGTTCTTCACGGCCACCTGGGGGTGAGGGAGGGGGTCAGGCGCCTTCCGGGACTCCTGCTGACCCAGCTCGGGGGCCAGCACCTCCGCCCTCCTGGGGTCCCGCCAGCCCCAACTCCCACCACTGGCCCTGGCTCCCACTGCCGGCCCCAGCTCTCAGAAAGGTGATGTACTCAGGGCTCCCACCCGAGCACCCCTTGCCTCCCTTTAGCCAAGAAGCCGAGCATTGCCAGCTCGGCTTGGGGAGGGAGCCCGCCCCAAGGTTCCGGCCCCAGCCCGGGCTGAGTGTACCTGAAGATTGTTCAGAGGATCCATCTTCATGACAGAGCCCACGGTGTTGAGGGGGAGGGAGATCTCCACCGTCTGGTTTGGGCTGAGAGGGGCGTGGACCTGGAGGGGGGCTGCGGGGGCCAGGCCGAAGCTGTGGAGGGGGGCAGAGCTGAGCCCTGTCCTGAGCGACCACCAGACCCTCTTTCCCGCCCTCTGACTGGGCTGGTCCCTGCGGGTCCCTGGCCACACCCTTGGCTGCCCAGAGCTGGCACCCAGATCCGCCCAAGGAGGCCCCTCTCCCAAGATTCCATGCTGGGGCACCCCCATCCTCTGAAGGGCTCCCAAGGTCCTGGTGGTCCCGGGGCTGCAGCCAGCACGGAAGGACAATGGGCTCTCTCCCTACCCCCCTGTTTCTGGGGTGTGTGGCTCTCCCACGTTAGGTCCCTCTGGGTGCCACCTCTGGCCGCTCTGGCTAACAGGGGAGCCCCCGGGCACCCCCTCAGACACTGCCAGGCATCACTGCCAGGGAGAAGTTACCAGGAGAGGCTGCTTTGGGCCCCGCGGGCAGAGCTGATCATTGGCCCTGCCCAGCCTGTCCCATTCTGTGCCCACCCCATCTGCTGCCCTTGGCTCCCACAGGCATCTCCTCCTTCCCAAATGGCCGGGGCTCCCAGCTCAGGGCTTTACCTATTGCGGTTAAACTGGATGGCAAAATCGGACATGACCTGCAGGGCCTTGTTGGTCAGCAGGAGGTCCATGGAGATGGAGCCCACCTGGCGGCTGAAAGTCCCTGAGATCTCCAGGCCTTTGGCTTTCATGGCGGGCAGCCAGACCTAGGAGAGGAGGTGAGGGACATGGTACAAGGGCTGGGGCCGTCCTATCCTGTATCCTGTCCTGGGCACGGCCTAGCCGAGGGACCCGGGGCCTCCGTCTTCTCCGTGGTCCCCACTTCAGCCACAGGAAAGCCCCCGACTTGGGGGGCTGCGCCCGTTCTGGGTGGGAGGCCCAGTGAAGCCAGCCTGCTCTCCTCTGAATGTCTTGTGGGACCTGCCCAAGTGTACCCCCCACCCCCCGTCTCCATGCTGCCTCGCCTCGGGGGAGTGGGCTCACTGCATGACCCCATGGGTGGGCTGCTGGGGGACCCCTCCCAAGGTCAGCTCTTCACAAAGGACCGGCCACTTCAGATGAGCCAGCAATGCTGAGATTTGGGCCCAGGGGAATGGACAGTGTCTGGAGGGCCTGCTGTGGCTGCAGTAGAGGGCCGGCCTTCTCCCAGGTGCCCCTCCAGGGCCACCGAGCGCTTCTCACCCAGCCTCTGAGCAGCATGTCACGTGGCAACGACCACAGCGGCGGCTCAGGGAGTCACTGCCCTGACTAAATGGGGCTTGTGCCCGCCTTGTCCGGCTGACCGGGCGATGCTGAAACTGTAGCCCATGTGGTGCTTTAGGGCCGCGCACACATACACACACACACGCTTTCCCCTGGACCGTGGGCCCGATCTCAGCTGCCCCCCCCTGCCCAGTCACCAGGGACGCTGGTTCACGGGGCACAAATGGGGTTCAGAGGGCACGGCCAGCGAGCGTGTGCTCTGTGGAACCAATGTCTAGGAGGGCCCTGACGCGGCACCTTCCTGGCAAGGCCCTTCCCAGCACCACGTAGGCCCCTGGGTGCCCGGCTGTGACAGAGCTGACAGACCAGTGGCGGGTGATGGGCATGGGGGCCCCTCTCTCCAGGCTCAGCTCCCCCAGAATGGGCGTCGGGGGCATCACTCACCGCTTTTGGAGCCACGTAGGAGCCTGACAGAGTTCCCACGCCCCCGGCCAAGTCAAAGAGGTCTCCCAAGCCGCCGCCGAGGGGGGCACCCAGGTTGGCCGGCATGGTTCCTGCGGGAGGGGCAGCAAAATTGGCACCGCCCATCTGGAAAGGAGAGAGAGCATGGGTGAGGGGGGCCAGAGCAGGGATGGTGCCACCGGCCTGGAGAGAGAGGCAGGGGCTGTGGAGGCTGGGTACTTACTGCAGGGCTGCCACTCACATCACCTCTAGGCTGCAGAGACAAGAAAGATCCCAATAACTGGAGAGCCGGGATGGAACCCCCGGCCCCGGGGAAGGCTACCGGGTGCCCTCCTGCTGGGGGCGCGGCCACGCAGGGCCTTCAGAACCAGCTCAGGAAAGGGGCAGGAGGGGAGGAGCCGGAGGGACTCCCAGGGTGGGACTGAAGAGCGGCCTCCAAGAGGGGCGGGCCCGCCCAGGGACCAGCCCCGACATGGCATGGTAGGGGGCTGGGAAGGGCCGTGGACCTAAGGGCCCAGGCGGCAGCAGGAGCCCGGCACGGCCTCAGAGGGGAGGCCGGTCCGCCACAAGCCCGACGCCTGTCTCTTCCCCAGGGCTGCCGCAGGCCAGCCGGGAGGACAGGGAGGGAGGAGCTACTCTGGGCACCGGGGAGGAGGGAAAGGGCGGAGAAGCCTGCTCCCTACCCCTTCAGACTCGTCCCCCATCTCCAAGCGGACGTAGTAGCCGGGGTGAAGAGGCCAGCCACATGCAGAGAGACAGAGGAGCCACCACAGAGAAAGACACAGACACGACACAGACGGGAGGAGAAAGACAGCAGAGGAGGAGAAAGGTTAGTCACCAGAGACCTGCGCTCGCCCTCAGCCTGGCACCCGGTTCCAGCTGGGAGTCCTGCTGCGCGAGCCTCCAGAGAAAGGCCTTCCCCCCTCGCCCCCCAAACTGGAGCAGCCCCTCTTTGGCCCCCACCGACCCGGCCCGCGGCACAGGTTCTCGGAGCTGCCCTGCCCGGCCTCTTGTGCCAGGCCGTGCCCACCCTCCAGGCTGCAATCCCTCGCCTCTCCACAGAGCCGTGACAGGTGCAGATGTGGCCTCGGAGGGCCAGAGGTGGAACAGAGTCTCGGCCCGGTCCCCAGGGCCATGAACGACGAGGGGGAGGCCCCCGACATACCAGGCTGTCCAGACCTCCCCCAAGCAGGTCCACGGCCCCCATCTGGACAGGGGCGGTGGTCAGCGGGGGCCCGCTGACGGGGGGTCCCAGGTCCAGGTTGAGCAGGTCGCCGAGGAGGTCGCCCTGGGCAGGGATGACGGCTGGCTGCTCGCTGGGGGGGGCGCCTGTGGGGGCAGACTCCGGACTCTCGGCACTCTCACTCCTGCCACGGAAGACACAGGGAAAGGCCCGGTTGACTTGGGGGGAGGGAGGGAGCGCACAGCATGAATGGCTGCCCCGCCCCGGCAGAAGCCCCACTTTCTGAGTGACTGAGCTAGGGAGGCGGCGACCTCAGGAGCGCTGCCCCAAGCCCGGGGCATCGCAGAGCTCGGCCGGGAGCCCGGTCTGCTGCGGGGCTGAAGCCGCCCCATTCTCCAGCAGGCACCGACCCAGCCCAGAGGAGGAAGACCCTGCCAAGTGGGCGGCCGAGAGGGAACCACTGACTGTCCAACTCGGGGGGCGCCTTCCCAGGCCTCCTCCCCTTTCGAAGGCAGCAACCGCCGGGCCCTTGGTCCCAGGGGTGGGTGGGGGCCGCCTCCTCCCCTCAGGGGCAGGTACTCACGAGCCCGTGCGTGGGGGCAGGCTCTTATGCACCACCCCCCGGCTGCCCTCCACAAAGGCGCTGGGGGGCTTGTGGTAGACTGAGGCCAGCGTCCCGATGTAGCAGATGAGCTCATCGAGCAGCGTGGGCTCAATGAGGTCGGTCTCCTCGGAGATCAGAGGCTTCTCAGCCAGCACCACCTCCTTGGCTGCCACGGGGTCTGTGGACAGCAGGCGCCAGTAGATGTAGCCGCGGTCGCGCAGATCCGGGTTGTCGGAGTCCTTCAGGGAGGAGTGGGCATGGCATGGGGAGAGAGGAGGGGTCCGGAGGTCAGAGTGGGCCAGCAGTCGGTGGCATAGAGCCCACCCCCACCAGGCAGGGCCTGAGGCAACGGAGAACAGAGCGGTGCCCTCGGCCTCCCAAACGTGGGCCCTCCTCCAGGGGGCGCGTGCCTGTGGTCTGCTCTCACACCCAGATACACACTCACATAACCCCCCTACTCTCATGCGCACACCCCTCCCCCACCTTCTAAACAGGGGGCGGCCTTGGCTCTGTCCTCCCCCCCAAGGCCAGAAGCCCCTCATTGATCTGCCCTTCGGCGCACGGAACCCTACACCATCACACACTTTCTAGCCCCCATGGCTGCCCTGTAGCTCACTGAGGCAGGGGCCAGGCTCTCTCCTTTTCCCATGATCCCCCTGGCCTGAGCCTGTCCAAAGTGCTGGTGGCCCCTCCCCTCCCCCCCACTGAGAGCCGGGCAGAGGCCCGGGCACACACCTGGGTGGCCAGGCTGAGGACCTGCTGCACCAGCTCCTGGGTCTCTGTTGGCTTCTTCAGGAAGAGTTTCACAATCGCCGTCAGCAGCTGGAGTTGGACCTGGAGGGGGGGAAGCATGAAGGCTGGGCACAGGTGGGGCACGGGCAGAGGGGGCAGCAGCGGAGCCGGGCACACAGGACCTGAGAACCCCTCCCCCGTGAGTGGGGCTCCTCCCCTTGGGGGTACTGGGCACGCCAAGGGGCCCCCGGGCAGCCCACAAGCCCCACTGCTCTGGCCCAAAGGCCCAAAGGCTCCCCCGAGAGGTGGGGGCTCACATGGCTGCCCCTTCTGCAGCAGAACTAAGCCTCTGGGGGAGGAGGAGGCTGATCCAGGCCTCAGGCCCGAGATCCCAGCCTGGGCCCAGGGGGAGCCTGAGCACATTAAGTGGGACATGGAGGCTGAAAGTGGGCGCAGGTGGTCCCCAGGGCGCAAGGGCAGCAAGTGGCCACAGTGAGGCGAGTGTCCCAGGCTGGCACATGTGGCAAGGGCCAAGATCCGGGATCTAAATCGCGCCCCCTCCCCCCTGCATGGCCGTAGCAAATCTCTTGCCCTCCATGGGCCTTGCTGGTCCTTCAGAACCCACGTGGCAGACAACAGGAGGTGTGGAGGATGGAGACTCCAAGAGCCTCGAGAGGTGGGGGATGGGCGTGCCTCTGACCACCCCACGTGACACCCATGGGGCCCCCTAAAGGGCCGCGACAAGCCACAGCTTCCACCTCTCGGCCTCTCCAATGTCTGCATTGGTGGCTGGTGGTGGCCGGGGTTGCCGTGTGCTGCGTCCTGAGGGAGGCTGCCCAAGGCCTGTCTGTGACCGGCTTCTCTGCAGGGCGATCCCCTGCCTCAAGGGCCGCAGCTGCCACCCGGCCACCATGGACTGGAAGGGTAAGTGAGGAGCCTGTTCCTCCTCTCCCTTCATGAGACTGGGGCTACCCAAAGACGTCAGCATGGATCAGGACTGGAACCCAGAGCCACTGCCCCCCCCCAGGCCTGAAAGCACCCCAATTTCTTCTCAGGCTTCTTGGGGAGGTCTGGGCAGGGAGGGGGAGCTTCCCAGCTGCCTCCTGGGGGAGGGAAAGGACAGAGGGATGCCCACTCCCGGGCCTCGCGGGCTCCCACCTGCGTGCTCTCGTCGTGGAAGCCCTCCAGGAAGCTTTCCAGGAGCTCGTCGGCGTTGTCGATGCGCTCGGCGTACTCGCCCACGATCCAGATCATGGCTGCCCGCGCCTCGGGCTCATCCAAGGAGTCCAGGTTCTCACACAGGGTGGCGATCACGCTCTCATACCTGAGGCCGAGGGGGAACGGGGTCAGCAGGCCCGATGAGAAGGGCCGCTGGGGGTCATCTCCCCAATATTCCTCACATTGGTCCTGGGGGGAAACTGAGGCCCGGCTCAGAGGTCCTGGACACTCCCCCCCCCCCCCCCCCCAATGGAGAGCACAGGAAAGGGCAGGCCCCAGGCCCCGAGTGTCTGCCAGAGAGAGTATAAAAGCTCTGCATCTTGGCGCCTGGCACACAGGGGAGAAGCAAAGATGGAAAGGCAAGTGCTGCACTGCCCAGATACCCAGTGCTGGGCCCCACGGGGGGCGGCCCCACAAGGGCACGTACTTGTTGGGGTACTTGCGGAAGATGTCCTTGATCACCACAATGGCCTCCTGCACCACGTAGTTGACCTTGGTCTGGATCAGGTCCAGCAGCGTGCTCACACAGCGCTCGGCAGATTGCTGCAAGGGGTCAGGGGTCAGGGGAGGACGGCACCCGAGGCCCCTCTCAGAGCTGGCATCAGGCTCTCCAAGCCCCCCCCCCCACTGTCAGGAGAAAGCTGAGGGGATCTCCCCTGGTAACAGACATGGGGGAATCGCTCATATGAAGTCACACAGGGAGCTGGAGACAGTCCAGGCTCTGACCTCGTACCTCTGTGGCCAAAACCCGGCCCCTGGGCACGGAAACCCAAGCCATGCTTGAGGAGGGGGAGCAGCAAGGGCTCCTGAAGGACCCCTCCCCCGGCCCTTGCAGGCTACAGCCAGGGGGGACAGTGGGACACAAAGCTCCACCCCTCACTGCTGCCTGCCTGGGGACCTTGGGGCTCAGTTTCCCTTCCAGACCTGAATCAGGACAGGGAAGCCCGAGGCCCGGCTGGCCTGTGAACACGCTGATGGCCACAAGGAAGCCAGCCCGCCGCAGACAGCAAGTGCCCTGGATGCCAGGTCAGCCTGGCCTGGGCTCCCGCAGAGCAGCCTCTCAGTGCTAGTGACCCTAGGGGTCTGGCGCCTCTACCCTGACCTCAAACCCCGTGACCCCAAGAGGGAAGGCAGAGACGAGCCATCCCGGGACAGGTGCCCGCCTTCGCCAGGGCCCAGGAGGTTCCCACTCCCATTTCCTGCTGGGGCTCCCAAGGACCTCGTCTGGAACCTCGGGGGGCGCTCCCGGAACACTCACTTCCACCTTGATGGCACAGCGGCCGATGGCGCGGACGGCCTTGCGCACAAAGTCCACGTCCACTTCTGTGGCGTACTCCTTCAGCTCTGCCAACACCTGCCGCAGGAGCACGCGGTGAGACTTGGGACCAGCCCTTTGCGGGGGAAGGGGCTTCTCCTAGGAGGGGGGCTGCTTGCCATGGGAGCCCAGGGAGCCAACGGGACTGGGGGTGGGGGGGCTTCCCCGGGAGTGGTGCCTGAGGTCAGCACCTGAGCAATGTTGGCCTGGGAGGCCAAGCGGATCATGATGTCCAGTTTCTCCAGCTTCACGTAGATGGGATCGTTGTACTTGACAAAAAAGACCTTCATCTCGTGTTTTAGGATCTCGGGCCTAGAAGGGGAGAAAAGCCAGCTCGCATCTAAGGCAATCCTAAGAAAGCAAGGCCAGGGCCGGCGAGCGGAGCCCACCCATTCTCCTGGGGCCTCCTGTCCTGGACAAACAAGAACTGTGCCCCTCCCCCCCCCTTTCACGGGGCCCAGGAATGATTTCTGTCCAGCAAAGCACCAGCAGGGCGGCTGGCACAAGGCCCGAGGCACAGAGGGGGCTGCCTTCAAGGATCCAGGGCAGCAATAATGGCCCCCTGCCTGCTCCTGATCACTTCTGTGGCCAGGGGGACCCTCAGACCTGCCTTTGTGTTCCCCAAGTCCAAGCAGAAGGCTGCCTAGCCCGTCCAGAGGCAGCCCCCAGGCCCTCAGTGAGGTGGGTGCAGGGGGGCTTCATTAAAGCAGCTGGGTGCCTGCAAGCTGGGAGTGGGTGCCCGCCCCCTGGCCCTCCCCTCCCCCCCCCCGCCACGGGGCAGCAGTCACCTTTTCTGCACGATGAGGTTGATGTTGCGCAGGGCCACGTACTGCAGCTCGGGCTCGGCCGACAGCAGGGTGACCAGGGGAGGGGCCAGCTTCTTGAGCAGGGTGCTGTAGTAGTCCAGGTCCTTGGAGAGCATTTCCATGAACTTCATCAGCACCTTCACTGCCGACAGCACCACGGCGGAGTTGGCGTGAGAGAGCCGGGGGGTCACACGCTCGCAGATGCTAAAGAGAGACCACATCCCCCATTCGCAGCAAACAAAAGAGAGGGGGACCAGAGAGGGAGCTGGGATCTGCCAGGAATCCCAGAATGCATTTGGGGGCACCGGATGCCAGGCAAGGGAGATGGTGAGCCCCCTCACCACTGACTCGGGGGCTGGGGCCCTTGGCCACTGCCAGTGCGGGGGGGGGGGAGGGAGTGGGGGTTGGGTCAAGACTGATCTCTAAGCACTTACGTGCAGAGAAAGGAAGCAAGCCGGGACCCACAGAGGCCTCTGAGTCTGGGGCCTTTAGACTGGGGGATGGGAAGCTTCGGCCCCAAGTGTCCCGAGACCCCCGACCCTTTCAAGCTCACCTCTGGGCTTCCCGGTCGTCCTTGGGCATGTAGTTAGCCAGGCAGTCCAGGATGAAGATCTGCCCCCACTCGGTGCACTCGTTGAGGGCCGTCAGCAGCTTGTTGATCGACTGCGGGTTCAGGTCCAGGAGGTTGCTGCTGGGGTGAGACTCGGCTATCTCCGAGAGGGCGGCCACGGCGTTGGCGACCACCTGCGGGGAGGCCGGGAGGTCAGGGGCCCAGGTCCAGAGCCCAAAGCCACAAAGCGCCCGCCCCGGCCAGGAGGACGCTTCTCGGGCACATGCTCATAAGGTCTGAGTCCCCCCTCCCCCGGGGCAGAGGCTGCTTCATCCGTCCCCTGGCTGCCTCCGAGGCCTCGGGGAGCAGGACACTGGGTAGGGATGTCTCGAGGGGCATGCTCTGGCAGAGAGAAGCTGAGGGCCCCCTAGAGGCGCCCACCCTGGCAGAAATGGGGGCTCAGAAAAGGAGCTGGCTGCTGAGAGAAATTGTGATGATGCAGGGAGGGGACCCCGGGGTCTGGAACCAGAAAAGCCACTTTTTAACCCTGGCTCCGCTACCCTCTGGGCAGCACTGGGGCCGCCTCTTCCCTGCTTAGAGCCTCAGTTTCCTCATCTGTCACCTGGGCTCATCCTGCCTGCCTCAGGAGGCGGCTGGGAGGAAGGAGCCCTGTCAACAAGCTGGGGGAGTCACCCCACATCCTCTGGAGTCCCCTCCAAAGCCTGCTTGTGCTCTCTGTGTCTCCGTCTCTCTCACTCTGTCACACACACAACCATGACTCCCTGCTGGGGGAGGCCTCTCGTCTTTACAACCAGGCTCGGCACTGCTGGAGGGAAGCTCCACACCAGGACTTCCTTCACCAAAGGAACTGAGGTCTGCACACAAACAGATCCCATCGCTCCAAATGGCTCCCCTAGATTCCCCCAAACACAGAGGGAGCCATGGCTGGGAAAGAACAGCCTGTGTCCTGTGAACGGCCCAGCAAGGGCGTGGTTCTTGGGGTGGGGACAGGTCAGGACAGGCTCCAGGAAGTCACCTGAGCTTGATCTCCCTCAAGGCAGAAAGGTGGAGAGCCTGGGCTCAGGGCTGGGGGGGGGGGAGGGGAAGATAAGTAGGGGGATGGGGACCCTGGGCTCAGGGCGGGGGCGCTGGCTCACCATGGGGTTGGAGTCCGAGATGAGGTCCTTCAGGGTGTCTAGGAAGCCCTGGTCCTCCACCAGCTGGGCATTGATGTCGTGCAGCTTGGCCACGCACACGGCAGCCGTCTTGCGCACGTAAGGGTCCTCGTCTTTCAGGCACTTGCGGAGAGGCTCGCACAGATACTCTGTGATCTTGTCCACTCGGATGCAGCCCATGGTCCGCACGGCCAGGGCCCGGATCAGGGGGTTAGGGTCCTCACAGTCCTATAGAGTTAAACGGAGGGGCTTGTCTCATTCCCAAAATTCCCCAGAGATTCCAGAGGCCACACGCTGGAGCCCAAGCTGGAACCACTAGGCTTGCTGGCCTCAGACCCAGATGCCAGGGGTAAGTGATTTAACAGAAATCTTTCTTAGCTGGTGCCCCAGAGAGTTCCTGTGGGGTCCCAGAATCCATAGGAAGCCACCATGTAGGGAAAAAGCAATGAGGAGAGAGAGGAGATGGAGGAAAAGAGAGAGAGAGAGAGAGAGAGAGAGAGAGAGAGAGAGAGAGAGAGAGAGAGCGAGCCCCTTAAGATTCCTGCTGAGGATGATTTCAGAAGGATTTCAGAAGTCTTTCCAGATCCTTCGATGAATTGATGCTAAATGAAGTGAGTAGAACCCAGATAACACCGTGCACAGCAACAACAAGATTATGGGATGATCAGCTTTGACAGACGTGGCTCTTTTTAACAATGAGGTGATTCAGGTCAGTTCCCAGGGATCTTGTGATGGGGAGAGCTTCTGCTCCCAGAGAGAGACTGTGGGGACTGAGTGTGGATCACAATATGGTATTGTCACTTTTTTCCCCCTGAGGCAATTGGGGTTAAGTGACTTGCCCAGGGTCACACAGCCAGGAAGTGTTAAGAGTGAGATCAAATTTGAACTCGGGTCCTCCTGACTTTAGGGCTAGTGCTCTACCCACTGCACCATTGAGCTGTCCTTGTATGTTCACTTTTTTGTTGTTTGTTTGCTTGATTTTTTTCTTTCTCATTTACCCCTTCTTGACCTGATTTTTCTTGCACAGAGTGATGACTGTAGAACTAAGGACAGAAGAAGTGCACGTTTAACCCATATTAGATTACTCGCTGTCTAGAGGACGAGATGGGAAGGAGGGAGAAAAACTTGGAACCCGGCTCTCTCTGCATGTATTTTGAAAATATTAAAAAAATTAAAAATTAATTTAAAAAATTAAAAAAAGCTTCCTGCTGAAACCTGCTGGGACCAGTGTGACGGGGGCCCAGGTTTGAGGGCCCAGGTCCCACTCACCTTCACAAAGGTGTTGACGGCCATGATGGCCATGTCCGGCTGGCTTTTGGCATAATTCATCAGGTACAGGTACACCAGCTTCTTCAGCTCGAGGTTGTCGGTCTGCATACAGTTCACCACATCGGGGAAGAGGGCGCTGGGGAACCAAAACAAATCAATGGGCCCGGGTTGGGCCTTCTGGGGAGAAGAAGAGGGGAGCAGCCTCAGGGGAGTGGCAAGAATGTGAGAGGAGCCTGAGGAAGATGGAAAGGGAGGGAGGGGCTCCCGTGTCCTTGGCTACCAGGACTTCCGAGCAGCCGGGGGCTGCGAGGGCTCTTCTAAGGTGGCTGTCTTGGTTCTGTGAACAAATCCCGAGAAAGGGTCCTGCCGGCTTCCCTCTCTGTTCCTTTCCTGAGGTGCTCAGCCTCAGCCCGGGATGCTGCCTCATCCCTGCGCCCTTGGGCTCACAGCTCAGGACCCAGCTTTCAAACTGGTCCAATGGGGGAGCTTGGTGTTCTTTGGGGGGCCCAGCTTTAGCCTCCCTTTCACCTCCCTCAAATTCTTAAGGCAAATACAGAGAAAGGCAGGGAAAGCCTCTGAAGGGCTGAGGAGGGGTGCAGGCCAGGCTGGGGAAGACAGAGCATCCTGAAGCTGCCGCCCCCGAGGGAGAAAAGGCCCAAGGCCGAAGGAGCAGCTAACAAGCCCGACTACTGAGCAAAGCAGTATTGTGGGGCAGGACAAGGGGACGGAGGGCTCGGGAAGGAGACCTGCTCCTCCTCGGTTATCAGGGCCCTTCCTCTGTGGGCGACAGGCTCTGCGGCCTCCAAGGATACTGGGCCAGTGCTGGTTTCCAGGGAAGGGGGGAGAAAGTGTGTGCGTGTGTACGGGCCCAGCCTGTGTTAGCGGGTCATTCCATCTGTCATGTGACTGCTACCAGGAATTCTTGGCCAGAGGTCCGAGAACTTGTTTTTTAAGATACATTGATAATCCCATTTTAACAGGATGGGTTTCTTCTGTAATCTGATGTTTATTTTATCCTATTAAAAACAGGAGCCTGAGCAGGGGATCCTGACACAAGGAAGGGGAAGCAATCCTGTTCCAGGAGAATCCTCAGTGTGAGCCAGGCGCTGCCCTCGGGGGGCCTAAGGTCCAGCAGGCTGTGCCACAGACAGCCTGACAAGGCCAGACCAGAGGAGTGACCCTGCTCCAGAAGGGAGGGTGGCTGTTTTGGTTCTGAGAACACACCGCCCACCCCCCTCCCCATAGAACCCGAGAATGGGCCCTGCCCGTCTCCCTACATACAGCGTCCTCGCGCCCTTTGGCACGCATTCCCAGGGGCTCTCTCCCACCTGACATCTTTGCCCACAGTCATGGACGCAATCACTTTCTTCACAGCCTCCTTCTTCTTTTCCTTCTTGTCACTATTGAGCTCTGCCTTCAGCTCAAAGATCTCCCCTGGAAAAGAGCGGGTGATGGTCAAGCCAGAGCACAGGTTTGAGGTGGCTTGGGGAGGGGGAGCTGAAGGAACTTCCCATGAGCCTGGCAGAGGGAGGCCAGATTACTGTCCCCCCAGAGCCCTGCTCTAGAGGCGGGGAGGGCCGAGGCAGACAAAAGCCTGAGGGGACGTTCCGGCTCATGGAGGGCCAACTGAGCCTGGGTCAGGCCGACCTCAAGAGATCCCTGCCCCGGGGCCTTTCCTGGAATATCTCCTGAAAGCGCCTGGTCAGGCTTTCACTTCCTGATCCACGTCCGGCCGTTTTGTGCTGAACATGGGAATCCACGCCCTGACCCCCAAAGGAATGGGGAAGTGGTGGGGACTAGGACTCCTGGCTTCTCCTCTGAGCACACTCACACTAGGGCTAATCAGGGCTGTTGTGCCTCAGTTTCCCTTTCATACCATGAGACCTCCCACTTCCTCTGTGCTGAGCCCTTCCAGAGGGATGTTATGGAGGTGAAAGGCAGCTCTCTGGTGGGAGGGGGCCCCCACAGATCATCTCCCCTATCCCCCAAAGGTTTAGGAGACAGAGGGTAGCCATTAACAAAAGGGGAAGCAGAAAGCATCCAGGGGCTAGCCTGACCCTGGGAAGTGGGGGAAGTGTCTCGAGGCTGAAATACAACAAATGGGGTTAACAACCCCCCTGGGGCTCAGCCGGAAGGAACAGGGTGGGCCGGGCTGGTCCTTCCTGGGAGCCGGGCTGCTGCTTCCTGGCACCCTCAGCCTTCTTTCCCCTTCTCGTAACCCCTGTGGCCCAGAAAGTTCTAAGGTGGATGGCCCAGGCTGCTCCCTCGAGTCACACTGGGCTACCTATATCCCTGTCAGCTGATGGGTTAAAGGGGGAATCTCTCAGATGGTCACATGACCGGAAAGGAGCCTCCCTTTCCTCCCATGCTCAGCACTGGCCTTGGCACATCTGACTGGGCAGGGAGGAAGGACCAGACACACCGAGACCCCTGGGACCAGTGTCCATGAGGGGATCACTCCTCCTGCCCATCATCTCCACCAGCTTCTGCCACCTCCGTCTTCAGGGGAGAGGGATGCCCACCCCCGTAACCCATAGGGAGTGGTCGGGCCAGGTCCCCCAGGCCCCTTCCAGGGCAGTACCTTTCTTGGTGGTGGTGAAATACTTGGAGTCAGTCATGTTGGTCCCTGGATTGGTGGCAGAGCTCTGCAAGAACAAGGAAGAACAAGAAAGGCTTCAGATCCAAGGACCTGCCAGGGAGGCCATGAGAGAGCAGGGAAGACATTGGGGTGCAGAACTTTGGAAACTGAGGGCCTAGGGGAGGCCCAGCACCTGCCTGGTCCAAAGCAGCGGGAGCGGGTCCTGGCCCAGCAGGCCCCAGGGAGCACGCGGTGCCCCCCAGTGCTGCCCGTGTGCCCTGCTCAGGGGCCAGAGGCTTGGCTGCCACCAATGGCTCAAGTCGGGGACGGTGCCAGGGCCCTCCTGCCCAGACTCACTAGCTATGCGATCCTGGATGAAGCTCTTAACCTTTCTGAACCTGAATCTCCCCATCTGTAAAGTGGATGGGGGCTGGAGTCAAGGCCACTAAGGGCCCTCCCAACTCTAAGCTTAGGAGCCCATGGGCCTAACTGGACAGACGTTAGTTAGTGTTAGTGCCAACACGGGGCTGTGGATGAGGAGGCTCTCTCTCTGATAAGGAGACTCGGCCCCTGCAGCCTCTGTCTGTCCTCAGGGAAGAAGGGAGCAAAGATGCCCTGGAAGCATCCTCAAGTCCTTCCAAGCCATCACTTCCTAACCGGGAGGCTGGGGTTCGAGACTGACGGAGGAGATGTCCCGTCACAGGGCTTCAGAAGAGGCGCCTTTTCCTCCACTCTATGAGGGACAGGAGGAAGCTCCTGCTCCAAGCTGAACAACATCCACACTGGGCACAGTCGTTGCTGGGGAACGGGGGAAAGCACCTGCCTGCTTCCGTGTCACAAAGAAAAAAAAAAGTGACTTCTGTTTTATTCTGCAAAACGAAACAGGAATGTGGCGTCTCCCTGATGCAAGTGTAGAGAAACACGGAACAAGGCCCGAGGCAGCAGGGAAGGGGCAGCTTTAGGCTTCTAAAGGTCAGAGGGCACGATGGGCACCAATGTGCCTTAGAACCAAGTGGGGGTTGGGAGGGGCCGGGGAGGCCAACCTTTGCTCTCCTCCAGCCTCTCTTCCTGCTCCCCAGCAGCCCCTTCCTTCTCTGGCCAAGTCTCCCTAATGCTTCCTTTTGCCTTTACTGAGTGCACACCTGCTTGTGGGGCAGAAGCTGGGCACGGGACGCTCCCTTCCCAACTGACAGCCCTTCGAGCATCTGAAGATGGCTGGCTCGGCCCTCACCCTTCAGCCCACCTTTGTCTTCCTTCCTCAGACCTGTCTCTCAGGCCTTTGCTGCCCAGTTGTGAGCCACCCACGTTGATGTTTGCTTTTGATATGAGCTGCTTTCCCCCCCCAAGTTCAAACCTGTCCTCAGACCCTTACTAGCTGGGGAATCCTGGATACTTCACTTGCTCTGCTTCAGTTTCCTCATCTGTAAAATGAGCTGGAGAAGGACATGGCAAGTCCCTCCAGATCTCTGCCAAGAAAACCCACCAAAGAGGAACATGACAAACAAGCCTCGCTTCTGGGGCCTCCCACTGCAGCTGGGCTGGCCTTCCTTGAGGCCCAGCAAAAAGCGGGAGGAGCAGAAGAAAGAGCTTATCAGTCAGTCACCTGAGCCCTCACAAAACTTAGGGTTAATGTCCCAGTCAGGTAAACTGGCCTCTTACAACTGGCTCCTAAAACCCCCCCCAGATTTTCCCAACCCTTCTGCAGGCGAGCAGAGCCTCCCTTTCCCGGCCATTGCTGCCCAAGGGTCTGGCAGGAGCCTCAAAGGCTCCCAGTACTTGGGGGGGGGGGGGTTTGCCAGGATTAGGACCTGGGCCCAGGACAGGGACTCTCTAGAAGAGGAAATTCCCCGTTATGCAGATACCGGTCACGTGATCACCCCAGAGCCCAGCCAAAAGCAGATGGGTGGGATTCACCAGCCCCCCAAAGGGAAGCCAAACCAGATTAAAATAGAATTGGGAAATGTTTTACAAAATAAAGAAAAAGACAAGGTCACACAGATGGTGAGAGCTTGTGGCTTTCCAAGTCAATATGTGCCCCCTTCCCCCAGCCATCCATCTCCTTTTGGGTCTGACACCATTGGTCTGGGGCACTCAGCCAGGCCCCGGTCCAGCTCTCCTTCCTCTGCCAGGTCGCCGTGTCCCTGTCCCACTCTCTGAGACCCCTTGGGGTGGGGTTTGCCATTTCTCTCTCCGGCTCATTTGACAGACGAGAAAACTGAGGCAAAGAAGGTTAAGTGACCTGCCCAGAGTCCCAAGCTAGAAGGTGCCGGGGCTGGACTTGAATCCAGCCCTTCCTGCCTCCACGCTGGCCGCGCTCTCCGCTGTGCCAGGAGACATGAGGCCCTAGAGCCTCTGTGTCTGGATCCCCTCGGCATCTCCCGTTCCAGCCCCAGGCCAGTGCAGCCCTGCGTTTGATGGAAGCGGGAGCGTCAGTGGGGGCTAATGCTTCCCTTCCCTAGGAGGACAAGCTGGGCTGGGCTAGAAGGCCATGGCCAGTAATGAGACGCCATTTCTGGAAGGCTTCTAGAAGGGCTTATCCCTGTGATAAACAGGTCCAGAGGAACACATGAGAAAATGAAACAAGCCCTGCCAAGGTCACTCAGCATGATTGAAGCTAGAAGGAAACACAAACTCCGTCTGGATGTGTCTATGCTCCAGTTACCATAGAAACAGAATCAGGGAGACATTGGGGGCCGCCTGGTCTAACCCCTCTTTTTGCGGAGAAATGAGATGAGTGCCCCAAGTCCCATGGCTAAGGCAGAGCTGAGGCTCGAATCCAAAGCTGGGTCCTAATGTGAGGGGGGCAAAAGCCTCTGAGGAGCCAACTTCTCCAGGGAGAAAACTTCGCCTTCTCTCATTCCCAAAGGACACTGTGCTCTTCTGGATCCACGTCTCCCTTAGAACCTCCCTCCTGGTTTTATAACAAACAGCTTCATCTGGGGTTGAAAAGATGATGGCCCAGGAAGACCCTTGGGAAAAGATGCAGCACAGAGCAAGACTAGAAGTCCTTCTAGATTCACACGTGAGGTCTTTCCTGATTCCCCAACCACCAGCAGTACCCCTCTCTCCCCCCATTTATCAATAAAATCACTTTCAGCTTTGCAAGGAACTTTTATACTTATAAAGTATCTTATTTTTCCTCACCTTAACTCTAGGAAATAGGAGCTTTTATTCCCCTTTCACAGAGGAACAAACCGAGGCTGTGAAGGGTCACACTAGGGAACCTCAGAGCCTGCTTTAAACTTTGGGCTTCCCTTCCAAGCCCAGGACTCAGTGCTCCATGGGATCCCCTACCTGCCTCCGATGTTCTATAGGTACATGGGTCCCCCAATGGAAAGACTGTAAGCCCCTTGGGGACGGTTCTAGTTTCCTTTCTGTCTTTACATCTCCAATGCCTGGAATTCAGAGTGATGACTCAACTCTTATGGGCCGACTCATTTACCTGAAGCACCTCCGGGCCATCTGATGGGGTCTTCCAGGCTCCAGCCCCTGCAGGCAGTGGGATGCAGGAGCAGGGCGTGTGTTTGGGCTTGGGTAGAGATATGGTGGGACATCAGGATGGAAAGGTGCTCTCTTGGAGTGCAGGGACAGGGAGCTCCCTCGCCACCTCCCAATGGAAGCCCCTGCTCATCTCCTATCACACACTGAGTGAAACTGCTGCTTGGGCTCCTAGGGCCGGCTGCCAGATTATTCTGGGCCCTCAGTGGTGTTGTGACCCCGACTACAAGGGAACCTCAGGAGCGACAGGAGAAGGGGCCTGCTCCCCAGTCACCAAGGTCTCTCACGCTGCAACAGTTTATATTTCTGAATCATGGCCTTCTTGCAGCCGCTAAGCAGCCCGGCCCAGAATCGACCTGAGGTCGCCTTATTCCTATTCTGCAGGCACTTCCCGCCCATCACTGCTGCAGAGATCCCAGAGGGAGAAGCTGCAGAAGTCTGATTCCTTTGAAGTCAGATCATGATCGTTTTTAAAGGGAGAAAGCGACACCCTTTCCAAAACCCATCATGCTGCAGGGAGGGAGTCGAGACACAAGCAGCCTTGAGCCTCAGCCACAAAAGCGTCCCCTGAACCTGCTCTCTCCCTGAGAATTATTAACCTTTTCTATGTTTTTTGGGAGAGACGTTACAGAAGAGCTCAGACTCAGTGCAGGCTGCTGTACCTGGGGCCTCAGCTTGCTCATCATGACAACATTTGGCGTTGCTAAGAGCAAAGAAGAGAATTCAGGGAAAGTCTGAGCTGTGGCCACAAGGGCTGCCGCTGTCGGCTTTAGGCGGAGGTGTGGCCCGGCCTCCTCACACCAAGAAGGAAGCTGTCCCTTTTCTCCCCAGGAAAGAGGAAACCTAAAAAGCGACTGTTGGAGGAGAGTTAGAGATGCCAGAGGAAGCTCCGCTGTCTCCCTGGCACGACTTGGGCTCCACCTGCAGCGCCCAGAGGAAGTGCGCTCCGACAGCCCCCGATTTCTGCCGAGGTTCGCAGCAGCTGCCCCAGGAAGCTGCCCAAGGCTGAGCTGCGGGGGCCGTGCACGAAGGGCTGAGCAGGCTCACTGCTGCTGAAGGGCAGAACAGCCGTAGGGTCACCTACTCACGTCCTCAATTATTATGGTCAAATCCAAGTTTTCCCTGAGTTTTGGTAAATGGGGGCCAGGACTGCATCAAGGGAAAGGTGCAACACGATCACCACAGGAGAAGGCCGCAGCTGCCGTCCCCACTGCAAGTCAGGCCAAAGCCTCCTGGCATCTGTGACCCAATAAGGGTCCCAGTGTCTGGCAGGCCCCTCCCCTCTTGTGGAAGCAGCAGCCCTTCCCCAGCTGAGCGGGGAAGCCAGACCTCCTCTCGTCATTTCTCAGGAGCTAAGGGAGCCTTCGGAAGGGCAGGGGACCGAGGCAGCAGTGCTGGAAATAACAGGATAGAAGGGAACAGAAGGGGGGCGAAAAGTGGGAAAACATTTTCCCTCCTAACTCAAGCAATGCAAGAGGGAGGTGGAGGCTTCAGGGAAATTAGGACAGCAAATCTTTTCTCTCTCACTTTCCTTTCTGATCCAAAGCCCCACAAATGACAAGTTTTATGAGCCAGTCAATGTGATTTTGAACGCTCCCTCCAAGTCGCTCTCTAAGGGGCAGTCAGGCCCGGCCAGGTTTGGGAGCCAGGCCCAGTTCTGAACCTCAGTTCTGTTAATTTACTATTTGGCAAATTGCTTAACCTCAGGTTCCTCAGCTAAATTTAATTTCTAAATTGATCATCCAAAGGGCATTGCACATGCTCAAAACCAACAAAAAATTCTGGCGTCCACTGTCATTCTCTCAGGAGGTTTTGGGGAAAAGCCCCATAGAAAGGGCACTCACTACCCACCCTGTGTGTGCCTATGGCTCAAGGTCAGGATTGGGGCGTGCAACCTGGGCACTTTGTGACCTCACGCCTCTCGAGAAGCCAGTGTGGATGACACAGCCTGGCGTGAAAGGGCTTCAAAGACCATCCTCTTACCTCTTCAGGGGAGGGGGCCTCACAATGAGCTAGAAGGCCTCTAAGACCCTGTCACCCAACCATTCCTAGAAAAGCACCTAGTAAATACTCACTGTGCCCTTAATAAGCACTCACTATGCACCAAAGACAATCCATCCATGGTGCCCCTGGTGGCTGCAGCTTGCTTGTGCCCCATTAGGCTGGCAGCTCCAGGAGGGCACAGCTGCCCAGGGCTTAGCACAGTGCCTGATCTCACTTCACACACTCTTGCCCCAGAGGCCCCAGATAGGCATGACAGCTGCAGGGTTTTCCCCTCCAAATTGAGGCTAAGAGAACTGAAAAGGGACTTTCCCAGGGTTTCAAACCACAGGAAGCAGAGCGAGGCCTCTGGGATGGATGCCAGGGGAAGGGGCAATGAGAGGAGCCCCCTTCTGATGTGCCCCCTGGCAGTGGATGCTGCTGACGCTCTCTGCCAGGGAGAAGACATCAAGAACAGGGCAGTGCCCACAGGGGCGAATGTGCGGGGGTAGTTTCCCAAAGAGCAGTTAGGAGGGAAGTTATTTGTCACAATGTCCAGGAAAATTCAGTCAGATGACAAGCGCCAGTCTGGCAGCCCCTAATGCAGAAGTCCACAGCGGGCACCAGGGAAACCTGCTGAACAAAGGGATGGTAGGAGAGGCTGCCGAGAGGAGAAGTGTGAGGGAGCCAAGCAGGCAGGATTCTAGGCACTCCAAACCGGGTTGTTGGGGGCTGCCAACCTGTGCCCAGGGATGAGATGGGAAGCAGCGGGGGTGCCTGGCAAACAATTAGGGGAGGCCTAAGAAAACTGGCCTCTCTGCCCTGGTCTTGTTCAAGAGGAGTCCTGATATGGAGGACAAGATCACAGGAGCGAAATCAAAAGTCCTGGTCGAGTTCTTCCAACCCTGTGTGCAACTCTGGGGCAAGTTACAACCTGAGCCTCAACTCTCATCTGTAAAATGGGGCAATCATTCTTGCTCTACCAAACGAGATCATAGACATGCATGCCTGGGAACCTTAAAGTGTTGGGCTGAAATGTTTAATTTGGGGAAATCGGTGCCAAAGTTTGCTCTCAGAAAAAAGGCAAGTCCTCATCTCTGAGATTACAAGGCTAAAATACTCCCTGAAATGGAAGCCCTCAGATCCTCATCCTAGGCTTCTCCTGGGTGCTTTGGTTGGGTCCGAGGCTGGCACGCTGCCCTCCTCACATGCCCGTGATGCCCTCGGATATGTAAACCCTAATATTCCTGGCATCAAAAAGCAGGGAGGAGCCTTGGCTTCACTGGAAGCAGCTGGAAAAGCCCCTTCCAGCCCAGATGGGAAAATCAGACAGGTTGGCAAACAAGGAACTTTTCTTCAATCTTGTTACTGATTGATTTCTCAGCAGTCTCATTCCCTCCTTCCCAGTGAGCTCCCTTCTCACAAAAAAAAAAAGAGGCAGGTCTTTCAAGGAAACTCAGTGGAAGGCTGAACCTTCCCCTGTGCCCAGGCCTGTCAGGTGAGGAGGCTGCTGATACTGCAAATTCACCTCTGAACAAGAAGGGACTCCCTGTGCAAAAAGCTCTCTTCGTTAAGAGGCTCTTGATAGTGAGGATTGCAACATAGCCCTCAAGAGCCCTTCTGGGATTGAATTACAGGATATTTTAGTGCCAGACCATCCAGTCTGAACAAAGGGAAACCCAAATTTAGTAACACACCTGGTAAATGCTAGCTCTGTGCCAGTTTATCAAGTTATTGGTCCCTCCTGGGAGTGGATAAAAACTGATTACTCCAAAATCCGATCTCTTGAGGCACATGAGCAACTAAAGACTTCAAAATTAAAAGGAAAAGAATCCAAGTCAGATGAGCCCCGACGCTATATGGACTGGATTTTGTTTCTGTCCTGATGTTTTAAGTGGAATCCAGTATTGGGGGATTGGGGGTAAGTTTCCACACCAGTCTGTGGGCAATAAAAGGTCAGGCTACAAGCCCTTTCTAGTCTAGTCCTTAATTCTCACGCACTTACAAATGGGAGAAACTTCTGAGGAGAACATTCACTGCTCCCATTTCTATCGCACCTGGGTGTTACCCACAGCGTGGTAGATGAGAAACATCTCAAGTTATGGGAGCTTCAAAGAGAAGGAAGGGGGCCAAAAAAGCTGAGAACCGAAGCATCTGTCCCGGGAGCAACACCTCAGCAGCAAATGTAATTCCTACAGGCACTGGGTCCTTGCAACACAAAGAGCCCCAGTACCAGACCCAGGTTCAAATGCTGTCTCTGGCCCTTATTCTCACTACAACTTGGGGTAAATCAGGTCACCAGTGGGAGCCTTCAGTTATCTTCTCTGGAACATGAGGAGACTGCACTGGATCTCTGCATCTAGCACCCTCTCACTCCCTACCCTATCTCCATTTTCTCTGCAATTTCTCAGGACACACTAGAAGGCTCTAGACACCTACAGAAGGCCCCAAGAAACATTGCCATCCCAGGCAGTTCCCGGACGTCTCAACCCTCAGCTGGGAATATTTCTGTAAGACTAGTTTTGTGATCCACAAGTACTGAGCATCCATTCTGTGCACTGCCATCTGCTAGGTACTGAGGGGACCCAAGAGAGAGAGAGAGAGAAGACTGTCCTGCTTGAGTCAAAACACACACACAACATCCAACTATCACCAAGTGGAATATATACATGAAGACCAGCCATAAACACAAGCAAAGCTCAGATACAGCCCATATCACTATGCCCTTGGGGAGGGGACAATATTCAACCAAACCAACATTTCTTAAGCTCTTGCTGTGTGCCAGGCCCTAACTTCGGTGCTCCAGAAACAAAGATGAAATAAGATACAGCTGTGCTATACACAGATAATGACAGGAGTGAGCTCAGAGTCTAGCCCGGAGTGCCATGAGAAACTAGAGGAGGGAGGGATCACTTTCAGTTCTAGGAGACAAGGATACGTTTCATGGAATCTGCAGGACCTGGAGGAAAGGGGCTCTTAGGAGGAGACAGACATCCCAGGATGGGGCTGCAAAAGGTGCGAGCAAAGGCTGGGGCAAGATAGAACAGGAAATAGTGTGAAATAAGCTTGGGAAGCTAGGCTGGAGGCTGCCTGGAAGGCCATGGGTTCAGGTGGATACTTTCTATGGAGGGGTTTGGAGCAGAAGAGGGAGGAGTATGAGGGAGGGAATGGGAAGAGGCAAATGGAGGCAGAAAGACCACTAGGCTAGTGAATTAATGCAAGCAAAAAGTATCAAGGGCCTAAGTCTGTAAAGGTGAAAAACCGGGCTGATGGCGATGATTGTGAGACTAGAAAATGAGATGGAAGCAGGCTGAACCTCATATGTATAGGCTTTGGCCCTATGGAGGGCCTGTGGTGGAGGGGAAGGAGAAAAAGTGGCATTAGGATGGAAACAAGCAAGCTGGCCTTCATGGAAAACCGAGGAAACCCAACACTGCAAAAGTAAAGGATTCCCAGTGGAAAGCAGCGGGAGATAAGGGCGTTACTGATAAGAGAGTCCTGATTATGGAGAGCGTGGACTGCCCAGATGAAGAATGTGGATTTTATCTGGGAGGCAATTTTCTGGGAAAGAGTGCTTCTGCCAGAGAGCGAGAGAAAAACGTCATCAAAAACCGGCCTCTGAAGGAAACGTCGATATTGATATTTTGGGAACTTAATCTCGGAGGGAGGGCAATTACCAGTTTCCACTCCTAGACTCACCAAAAGGTACAACAATGACTAGGGTGGTCAAAGACACACTTGCTTTGGCAACTAGTTCTTGGGGGACTGAGATGGAATATATCAGCCCTCCCCACCCCCCCAGCAAATTTTTCGACAAATGATAGCAGCTAAGTAAACAAATGACAAAAGGGAAAGGAAGGCCAAAGGGGTGGCTGGGCCTGAAAGTCAAGTTGCACCCTCCCCTCACCGCCCAGACCGTGGGCCCCTCCCTTTCTGCAGCCACGGACTCCAGAAAACCCCCGGGAGCCTGCTCCCCATCACCATCCCTATGATTTCCCTTCTATTAAAGTGTCAGGACAGCCGGCTTAGCCAAGCCCAAGAGGTCAACAATCTACTTGGGCTAAATCCTGCTTATGCTGTCCTGGGTATATTTAAGTCTTTGAAGCAGAGGGATTTTCTCTCCCTTCCCAAACCCAATCCACAAGCTGCTGAACGCCGGGTTTTGGAAATAACAGCGGTCAGACTTGGACATCAACAACACATCTACTATAGAGCGGCACAAGGAGACGTCTTTCCTCTCCCTTAATAGGGTGGTGTGCTGGAGAGAGAAATGCCTGGTGTCAGGGGGACCTGAGTTCAAATCCAGCTTCAAAACCGAACTAGCTGTTTGATCTATGGCAAGTCACTTCACTCCTATCTGTCTCAGTTTCCTCATCTGCAAAATGGGGATAAGAATAGCACTCTAGGATTGTTGTGGGGACAAATTGAGATTTCTAAACTAGAAAGTGCCACTGGTTGCTTCATGAAGCCCTTCCTGATTTCTGCCAGCTGCTAGCGTCCGCCAATTCCTTGGATTATATTTGTATTTGTTCACTTTAAACAAACGCCACATCTATTTGTACAAGTGTTTACCTCATTAGCATGTACGTTCAGGGTGAGCAGGAACTCTTTTTCCTCTGGTAGCCCCAAGTGCCTCCACGCTGGAGAAACTTAAAAAGCCCTGGTGTTTGAGTGACACCAGCATTTATGAATGTTAGTTCACTTAACTCCACGTAGTCCTGAGAGGCAGGTACTTGGGGGAGCCAGTGGGCACATGGACAGATTCCCAGGCCTGAAGTAGGGAATTGTTCTTATCTGACTCTCCATGACCCCACCTGAGTGATACTAGCCCGATTTGCCATTCTCTTCTCCAGCTCATTTGACAAGTGAAGAGACTGAGACAAGGTATTATTATTGTCATCGTCATTATTCTTACCCCCATTTTAAGGAGTAGGACCCAAGATAGGCAGAGGCAAAGTGACTTGTCTAGGGTCCCACAGCTAGTAAGTGCTGCAGGCAGGATTTGATCTCAGACCTTCCTGGCTTCCGGCCCAATGTTCTATCCATTGCACCATCCCAGGGAGATTCTTTAGACAAGCTGCCTCATTTTGCAGGAGAAACCAAAGACCAGAGCCTAAGGCAGCGTTATCTCTGATCTGGGAGCCCACAGGCCAACGGGAGTCTGGAATCTGTGACTACAGAAGGCTGATGGACTGGTGGACTCTGGACCGGTCTCCAGTCAGCTGCAAGGAGCTCCCCCCCACTCTTCAACTTCCTGATTTCAGGAAAGGTGCCGAGCACAAGCCTGAAGCCTCGACCAGAAGCTGGCAGCAAGCAGATGCAAAGGCAGATCAGGAGTTCTGCTGCTGCAGTGACTGGGGGCCCTTCTTAGGTCAAGTGGGGAAACCTCCAACTTAGTTTCTTTTTCCTCCATGACCAGATGGAAGGAGTCCAGACCTGGGGCTGAGGTGAGAGGAGCTTGGCAGTGGAGGCCAGCACAGCTTCCCAGGTCACGGACCTTGGGCACCCTGGACCTTTCCTCCCATGGTACTCTAGGACCAGGACGTAGCATTTGCCACCACAGCCACACACCTCACCTCCTCCTTACCCTCTGAGGCCTGGGCAGTGGTGCGGCAAAAGGGCAAGGCAACAGATGGCTTTAAAAACAGACCATCCCCCTGCTGCTTGCAATGGTCCAAGAAGTTGATAGAATATTCATAAACTGTCTTAAAACTCCTCAAGAGACGGGACCTCTGATCAATTCAATCACTCAGCAAATATTTATCCGATGCCTCTGTTTAGGTGGTGTTCCTTCATTCACTTGCATGGCCAATTCTCTGGAAAATTTGCTCTTTTGTTAACAAAGGAGCTGACAGGAAGGAAGCTGGGAACTGATAATTAAAAAGAGCACATCAACATCCTCCATCCCCAATTATCTATCTGTGACACAAAGTATTATCTGGGCACTGAAAGGTCCCGTGGATGGCCGGCTTTCCAGGAAGCCAGATGCCCACTCAGCTTTTATAAGAACAGGAATCTCTCACTCCAGCATTTCATAATGAATTTGGTGGTTTCCTAGGAAGCCAAAACCCCACCATCCAACAGTTTCCAAAGTTGGTGTCTGCTCCAAGGACAACATCTGTAGAAACAAAATCTTCTACCCCCTGGGCCTGGCTAGTTAGCAAAGGAGTTTGGGGGAGGGTTAAATGGGTTTCATATCTTTTGAATATCCTTAAGAGGGAATGAAATAGAGTCTGGAAAGCCCCAGAACAAAGTTTTCTGAAGGGGGAAGGAAGACACAGCAATGGCCCAGTGCACTTCCCTTAAGTGCTGGGGACTCACTGGGTGGAGGGCAAAGCAGAAAGCCACACTCCCGCCCACAGCCAGCAGATGTGTGCCCCTGTAAGAACCAACTCTGGGGTCACGTTGGTATCGGCCAACGTGTCAGAGACAGGGGCCAGAGGGGCTCAGCAGACGACCCACAGGCCCAGGAGCTCCGACTTCCAGCTGGTTTGGGCAAATCGTTTCCTTGTTAAATGGGGATTCAGTAATGATTAGCAAGCTTTTGTTAATTGGATGTAACTAGAAATAAAGATCCCTAGGAAAAAAAAGGCACTAAGGTAATATTTATATCACAGCTTTCTTAACGAGCATGTGGAAACACTCATACATTCACTAATGCTCACAACACCCAGAAGGGGGGGAGCTGGCAGCACATAGTCTTTCCCCCACGTCACCAACTGAGAAACTGAGTCAGGGTCGGAGAAAGTGAGAATGTCAGCAATGGCATCGGGGCTCCAATGACGGCCTCCTGACCCCCAGGCTGCGCCACATTACAGC